>JAOPUD010000098.1:15374001-15386165 GCA_027122715.1 Trisopterus minutus
GAGGGTGGTGGTTCCCTCGCTCATCAAACGCTTTTCCATCAAGGTGTTCTCCTTTGTGAAGGATAAGGAAGTTTTGCAAGATGAGGTAGGCTAGATGTTATCGCCTTTGTGTCTAATACACTGATGCTGGCAGATGACACCATGTTCTATATACAGGGTGTCCTCATATAACATTTGTAACACCAGTATGTCTTTGTCAACAGATTTACCTCCACTGTGATGCTGTAATCTGTGATTTGACTGCTAGGGATGGCAGCTGCAATGGCCAGTGCAACGGCTCCAGAAGCGTTAACACAGCATAAAAAGACACAAGGGTACATGCACGCTGTTCATTTTTTAACATGTAGCTGTTGACACAGCTTTGCTGCACTTTACATCTTTATTGTTTTTGGTCGCAGTGCAAAGTGCAACTACAAGCCAAGGACAGACCTCCTCCGGACCTATCCTCTGCAATATTTAATCTCTTAAATGACATGGCGCTTAATTTTAATCTTGTCAAACGTTGATTCCAGTTAATCTTGGTGTTCATAAATTTGCTTGACCATTCTGCTGAGCTCCTTGAAGTGGATCCACATATTGTTTTACAATGCATTCATTTGTACCACATGCCTTCTCTGGCATAAACAATAAGTTGTTTCCTTTATCTGAAATCTTGCTGTGTAAATATTTTAGTTCATGAGTATATTTTATATTTTATATTTTAGTCCTAAGAGCAGCTTTTAGTGTTGGGTGGCCTTGTTCATGCTTGTACAGTGTCTAAATACTCAACCCCTTGGCTCGCTTAGCCATTCAAATCTGAAATGCATCATTTGGCTGACAAATGTGCACTGTCAAACTACAAAATGCTGGCATGAGTGTGTGTGTGGGGGGGAGAAGGCCTCATTTTCAACATTGTAGTGGTGCCCACTTCAACAACTGAAATTCTGGGTTTCAAATGTATGTTTGTAAAGTAAACAGTGTTCAAACCCTCCACTATAGACTTGTATAATGAATTTATTCTTTCACAAAACAGTGTTATATAGAGCACTATAATTGCTGCCTTGCAGGGTCCGTGGTCAAAGCATGAGCTCTCGATATACCCCAAAACAGGTTGCTCATAACTTTCTCTTTATGTACCAGGGCACCAGTAGAAAAACCTTGTCCATCCTGATCATGTGACCTTATTCTGTTTTGTGCATGGATCAGTCAGGACCTCTTGCCGCTGAAATCACGACCTATCCAGGGAATGTATTTGTAAAATGCAGGCAAAACTAATGGCATCTCTAGAAGCAACAGTGGTAATGTTTACTTATTTGTATTGCAAGGCAACTTTATTTATACAGCACTTTTCATACACAAGGCAGACTCAAAGTGTTTTACATATAAACATTGTCATACAATAAAATAATAGATAAGTGATGAGTGGCATCTGTTTCAATTGTATTTGTATTGCCCTTAATCACATGTACAGTCTCAAAGGGATGATATCATGCCACCAGGTGTGAGTGTGACTAGCCATTACAAGCAGTTGAAAATCTGCCTTTCCCTGTGCCCTACTGACATCACTAGTGAACGTGTACACCTAGATGTATGCTGTAGATCAGTCCACCAGCCTACCCAGTGTACTGTGGCAAATGGTGATTTTCAAACAGCTTGTAATGGCTAATCACACACACACCTGGTGGTATGATATCACCCCTTTAACAGGCCATATACTGTATTTATGACACCCCCTTGACCCTAGCCCCCCAGAGGGCAAGGAGGAAATCTTGAGAAGGAAGGCAGAGTGGGGGATTCCATGGATGATCAGGAGTGCAATGGGGGCCATAATTGGCATACAAACAGAGGCAAAACATTCTAAATCGGTGATGGCCGTTTGCCCATAAGGAGAGTCCAGGCATGCAGTTGTAGCCAATGCGATATGCCAGGCATCCAGTCAGTCAATGCAACACGCTAAAACAGACAGAATAATGAATTAGAAGGGCAACGTGCATACAAGAAATGTACACTACTGCTCATTATGTAACAACACCAACAGACAGACACTTATACACATCATCCAGGCATTCTGGATCAGTCCCGACATCAGCATGGTTTGGCACCCTAAGGTTCCAAAAGAAAGGCTGTCGAGTTAGGTTTTCAGCTTAGCTTTGAATAGCTCGACAAAGACATCTTCCCCAATTACAGTGGGCAGACTATTCCATTGATGGGGCGCTTGATAGGCGAATGCTCTCTGTCCTGTAGATTTCCCTTACACCTTTGGTAGTGAAAGAAGGCCAGCTCCCAAAGACCGGAGGGGCTGTGCAGGACTACAAGGAATGGTAGGGTCCTTCAGGTAGGATGGCGCTAATCTATACAAGGATTAATTGGTAAGCAGTAGCACCTTAAAATCCAATCTGGCAGTTATTGGTAGCTAGTGTAGAGAGGCGATCACATTTTCTTGTTGTAGTCAATAGCATTCTGTACAAGCTTTAGTGGTCGAGTTAGACCAGAGAACAACAAATTATAATAAACCAGTCTTGATATAAATGCTTGAATGAGTGTCTCTGCATCTGCTGCCAACAGCATTGGCTGGATTTTTGCAATATTTCTTCAGTATTTTTATTTCTAGTTACACTTTTAACATGGGCAAAACAAGACACCAAGACTTTTAACACCGGGACTTTGCAGGATGACAGCCATGGAAACATAGCGAGACTGCTTCAAAATGTCTTCGTCTTGCTTGGGGCTGATGATTATCTGCTCCGTCTTTCCTGCATTGAGCTGCAGGTAGTTCTAGCATTGCAGTCAGACCAGACTCAACATTCTGGATCTGGGCTGAGTCCTTTGATTCAACAGGAATAGAGATTTGGGGGTCATCCGCATAGCAGTGGAAGCTGATTCCGTAGCTGTGGATCCAGGTGCCTGGGCACCTGTTCTATGTAACATCTGAAAATATATGAAACAATGCTGTGCAGAGCTGCTGACAGCAAGACAACTATTAAATGCAACAAATGTTTGCTTGTTATCATTTCACATCCACTTATGTCTGCAACCAACTTTACTCTGGTGGTGTACACCTGGCTTCCAATATTAAATACATTTCCTGTTTAACAGATGTATCCAGTCCCTAGACTACAGATGGTGCTGTAACTTCCCTTGAACAGCTTGCTCTGCATTTTCACACATGCACCACCTGACTGGATGCTTATTGCATCCTGCAGTGCCACTAAACAGAAGCATCTGCATTCCTTGTCTCCACACAGTCCTCTATATTGGACAATTAAGTTGAATGAGAAATACAGCCAAGCTGCAAGTTTTACAGAATTCTGAGCATAAAATCTTTATCTAAACTACTTAACAGACCGAAGTATAAAGGGCCAAGGGTATAAAGAGTGCACTAACATTTAAGAAGCACTGTTCTGTTGTAAAATTTCAGTTGCATTATTATGCCTTGTGGAAACCCAAAAGGTAATTGTGTGACAATTGAACCAAGGCCAGCATACAAGTCAATAAAGATAGAAATGAGAATTTGCTAAAAAAATAAAATCCAAATAGTGTGCACACATTTCTAAAGAGTTAGGAATCACAACATACTCTGAATTTATACACAACCACAGAGATGCTTGATTATTAATTGTTCTTTATTATGAGAATGGGTCCAGAAGACAACTCATTGGAACCGTGTACAGGGTTTTGACCCGGATGTTGCAGACCTGTCAAAAGCATAGAGAGGGTTAAGGCTGAAGAAATGACAATTGGCAAATTCGGTAATTTTAGCCATACATACCAACGATTTCATTTCCGTGACTTGAACACTGGCCGCTGCAAGGCCCGCTCATCATCATATTATTGGTGTCACAGAGCACCACATCACAATGGACAAATAGCTACAAGAGGGAGATTTGTTGCAATTAAATATTATTCTTTAAAAACAACACTTTCCATTTTGATGAGTTACCTGATCACTCAAGTAATCTTGGTCCATGGCAAAGGCAAACATCTGGCCCTCAAAGCGTTTGTAGTGGGAGGGGAACTGCACTCTGGCGTCAGCGTAGACGGGATGGAACACCACCCTGTTTGGGTCCAGTAGGTTCGGACATCTGGAGGCATTTCGAAAAAAATATTATACTGCCGTTATCCTCAGATGGCACTCCCATCATTGCCTACAGATCAGTTTCAAAACTGATGCAACATTAATTTCAGTGCAGCCATCCCATCCTCAACTGAAGAAAAACACAAAACAGCCCTGGGCTTAGCGGTTATGCTTCCCCAGATACTAAACATAAAAAATAAAAAAAAAATAAAAAAATGCATTTTATGGTTTTAGATGTTCAGTCACCCATTAATAATAAGATTCCATCTGGGTAGGGATGCGCTGTCAGTCGTCAGTGTTGCCCAACAGTTCTCCAACTCCAATGACAGCTGGGGGTTGGTGGACATCAGCTCCACCTCAAAAAAGAAAGGCTCTTGGAGGTATTTTGGGATAGGGTAGTCCTCGGGTCCATGGAACGTTGTGTAGGATGCATCTTAAACACAAACCGTATAAAAGCATTACACACCATCAGTAATAGACCCTTATAAAGTAGGGGGATAACACAAAGGGTGCCAGTGTTCAAGCGGGGGGGGGGGGGGGGGGGGGGGCGGGTGTCTCTCAAAAGGTATCTTTAGGCTTGTCTATTAAGACTAATTTGTTAATCCAGCCCAGAATGCAGTCACCTGTTCTACCAAATCTGTTAACATATGCCAGTTGTTTTACAGTGTTCTGGTCATCCACACGCAGGAGGCTAAAAGGGGGGGGGGAGCCCCAGGCATCGAGGAGGAACCGACCTGAAGCCATGCGCATCACCACCTCCAGGCCGCCTCCCGCAGGCGCCGCGTACGGCTCATTGTTTACGTGTGTGGCGGTGAAGCCCGCAGAGTTTGTGGCGTCGTAAACATAGTAGCACTTAACCTTCAACCTGCGCAAGTGATTATAAAAAAGGTAAAAGACCAATACACACTTCCAGCAGTGAACGAGGACCACCATGCCTAGCAGCGTGCAGTCCTAAAGGTCCGGGTTACTTGAGGTCTTGCTTGCATTTTGGTAACCAATAATTTGTCTGGCAAGTATTTATTGCAAAACTCACTCGTATTCAGGGTCATCTTCCCCAGTCATTGAATCTGGGAGAGAGATCTCGTTCTCATACAGCAACACATTGGATAGAAACTAAGAAGAAAAACAGACGATACAAGCTTAGTCAGTAAACCCCCTAAATAATTTAAAACAAAAGTAAACAAGGCCCTCTACCTTTCTGGTGGTTCCACAAGAGTTCACTGAAAAGGCAAAGGAAGCAAACCGGTCGTCGGTGTAGACGGGGCCACAGGCGGGGTCGTTGAGGGTCAGCTGACTGAGGTTCATTGTAGGAACAGACTCAAACTTGACCGCCATTGCAGTCATTGTGCCATTTGGATAGCATTCTGAACGGTAAAATGAAAAATCAGAATGGATCGTTTTGTCTGATTTAAAACCATGCCTGTATTTCTTTTAACCAACCTGTTAGAATGGAGGGAAAACTGCAAGAGATCGAAAATGCTTGAAACACCTCACTGGTTTGTGGATAGCGCAGAGCCATATCTAGCCTGCTTTTGATGTGAGAATGTTCAATCACCTAAAATGGGGGGGGGGGGGGATTTAGCAAATTAGCATTTATGAGGAGTAACATAAGGATATGCAACCATAGCGCTGGGAAGCATTTGGCCCATACCTCAAACACTGAACTGTGGTCTGTAAACGGCACAGAAAAAGCGATATGCGTTCCATGGTCATTCATGCCATAATGCTGAGCGAGGGTCGGGGTCAGCCATTGTTTGCCCAAAACAATTTGAAAATGGAAGTCGGGCGTCCCGTACTTCACCATGATGTCAAAGTTCTGATGACCACAGCTACCAGACAGCACGGGAGCCACTGCATGTGAAGCACAGATGGAAATCGATACAGAAACCTGACTGTAGAACTGTAAAAGCATATTTTTGCTTTAACTGGATATAAAACTTGTGTATTAGATACTTTTATGTGGGCCATTTAATCATGCAATCATTAAGTATAGTTAATGCCCAATGTAAGTATAGTTAATGCCCAATGTTAACCAATGGAGTTGTAATGCATTTGTAGGCTAAAGCATCTCCAGTTAGAATGGAGGGAAAACTGCAAGAGATCAAAAATGCTTGAAACATCTCACTAGTTTGTGGATAGTGCAGAGCCATAACTAGACCGCACCTTGATCAACCACCCTAGAATCCAGAGCCACAGCGTAAGCAAGCGAGGACAAATCGTGCGAAACCTGCAGGCCCAAGACCAAGTGAAGAGAATGCAGGGTCGTCCCCTCTTCGTGCTATTTTAAAGAAAAAAAATAGAAGTTAGGTTGTTGCTCCGCTTTAGTAATTTCAAACCAAGCTTAATTTAATTAAAACTTCAAGGTGATGGATGCTTACAGTTTTCAGCACATGGGGGTCCGTGAAGGGCACTTGCAGTGTGAAGGTCTTGAAGCCGTTTTGGGAGCCCAGCTCCTGAACATTAAAGCCCCTGGCATTGCACTCGGCCACGGACAGAACCGAGCCGGAGAGAGTTACGTTCAACAGCAGCACGTCAGCTGCAAAAGGCCCTAGAGACACCCTGAACAAGTGCTCACCCTGCACAGTTTCTGGGGGCAAGGGGGAAACAGTGGGGGGGGTGCATTATGGGCTGCGGGAGAGCTTCCATTTTTTCCACAATGAGGACACAGATGCACTCACTGTCGATAAGCTCTGGCTGCATGTGCACCATCGGCGTGGTGATTGGGAAGAGGACTTTGTATCTGGTGACCTCGCCAGTCATGTCCTCAGCCCACAGCAACTCCAGCATTGGTGCAATCTTGTACGTTGTGTAGTATTCATTGTCCTTGACGGCACTCTGCACAAGGGATTCTTCAATGTTTCACAGAAGGCGTATAGGTCCCCTCATCTTAAAATGAATCAATTACATCGGCCTGTGAAAGACAATTCTAATTGGGTTAAAACAAGTGTAAAACAGACCTTCATGTAGCCGCCGATGGCCCCCACAGGCATTTTGGCGATGATGTGCACATCATTGATGATTAGAGCGTACTGTCTGGCAGCCATCTCTTCAGCATCCAGCCTCTGGCCATTGACACCCATGTGCACTTCCATCAGCCGGAACCTGCCAGCGGAGATGAGCGGGTCAATGTGCTTGGGCATAAACCAGGAGATTGAGTCGTCCATGACGGAGAAGCCACCTGCACAGAAACCCAAGTGAGTATTAATGGTTTTCTATTCCTCCCCTAATTTAAGAGAGTTAAGTTTGAGTGTAGGGTCAGAAATATTTTCTGTAATCGAGTTAGGAATACAGCTTGCTGTCAATTACAGTTCTGTGAAGTAAACATTTTAGGTTGTTCAATTTCTGCCTTCTACTCCCTTTCAAATCGTACATACAACATCACATAGACCAACTGACCTGTGGGACAGGCCACAGCAGTGGCAATCTGAGAGGCGATCCACTTTTTCTCAAATATGGTCGACGTGTGAAGGATGGTCATAGGAACCCCAGCCACCTTAAAAAGGACAACACATGGATCTAAATCATTTCATTTACAGTATTGTCATTTATAATTTTGGCATGCCTTTCATTTAAACCGTCAAACTAAGGATTGACTTGGAATATCCTTAAAGTAAGGACGGAATCAGGCTCGCTTACATCTTGCTGGTAGGTTTCTGGTGCATGCGGAGAACCTCGCATAACCAAGCGTGTGGGTCCGTTTGTAACCCCATAGCCTTTCCCCAGGGCCTGAGTCACACTCATGTGCCTCTCCTCAGGGGTGAAGAACACAATGGCTTTAATCTGGAAGGCACTGCTGGGCCAGTTCTGGGGAACAAACATCAGTCAAACTCATTGGACAATTTACACTGACATATTTCACAGCCAATCGCACACAGACCGCATGTTCAGCAGATCGCCGAGGGTCAGTCGCCTTGCTCTTCTCTACATCCAGAGGGGAGAAGGGAATAGGTGGGGAATCATCTTGAAGCGCCCTCCTCACAGAGACCTAGAAAGAAGAAAGCCAGTCTAAAGTAATGCAATGTCAAGTGTCCCAGCCCCATCCACCCCCTATGTGTCCTTGATGTGCCCCCCACCCTCCATGCAGGAGCCTTCTGCATTCACTTGCCTCCATATAGTCAGGGTCACAGATTATTTCTCTGGAGGCCCATGCAGGATAGTAACACGTGTCAGATACATGGTACATCTCCCCCTCCTCATCTGTGGCATCATAGACCCGTAGATTGAGAGTGGTGGTGAAT
Organism: Trisopterus minutus; assembly: GCA_027122715.1. NCBI lineage: Eukaryota > Metazoa > Chordata > Actinopteri > Gadiformes > Gadidae > Trisopterus > Trisopterus minutus. Next base: position 15,382,294 of record JAOPUD010000098.1, read on the forward strand.
TCTTTATCTTCCTGTAGCAATACATTAGAGAAGGCTGAATCTTTATCTTGAAATCGGAATACAGCATAACCCAAAAATTGTCACTGACTGCAAGTCAGGAGGACGTTGACGGTGAACGTTACCACATTATGAGCGAAGCAGTTCTGCAGAGAGACGTAGAGCTCGATGTGTCCCGGGTGGTTCCACAGGCTGATGCCACATTGAGATGCCAGGCGTTGGGTAATGGGGATGTTGGAATTATCTGAAGACACAGCCGATGTAGTCACACGTCACCAGATGCATTGCAAAAATACTCACTAGATAGAGATATGCCAACTTACTGTAACCAACAGAAACTTCCAGAAAATGATGGTTGAGTGGACCAGCAATCACACGCATTACATTTCCTAGACAATCTACCTGGATACCTAGAGAGCAATACAGACCACCGGTCAGAATAACACAGCAAAGACCCAGACATGGATGGATTGGCTAACTTTATGGACTAGTGCATACTTATAGTTTCTGCTTGTATGGTTACAACCAATATCAGGCACAAAACCAGCCATCTGAAACATCAACACATTTTAAATCAAAGACACTTAACTAGAGGAGCTGTTTCAAACTATGTCAAAGAAATACAATTAAAAGGGCCGAACCTCCTGTAAGGACCCATGTCGAGAGAGAGAGAGCCAATCGATTGTACTTAGTCCCTGCCCTGCTCTCCCTATTTATGGACTGACTGTCAAGACAGGATAGTTTTGTATGACAAATACATCCATAAACAGGTGTTCTGTATTTAGCCCAATCAGGCTAATTGATAAGCGCGTGCAGGTTGGACAGTTATCCTAAACTGGATTATTCCTGACAAAAAAGTGGCACATATATTTATACATAATAAAATATATAGGCTAGTTAGAATTTCCACCACATTGTTGTTCAAGAGATGTTGAATTGGATAGAATATAACCTTGATTTTAAAATAATAATAATTTGCATGCTACACTTTCAATTATTAAAATTTAATTAACTTTCATCTAGCTCAGTAGACTTGGACTATCTGAAAAATATCTGAAAAATCTGAAAATATCAACCACTAAGCCTTCGAAAATGATAATTTATTCACTGATCACTGTCCGATGATACAATTCAATTATATTTCACACAACTACCAGAAGCTGTTGGTTTATTCTGTGTTATTTAAGGGCCATTTATCTTCACGGTGTCTAGCTATACCTGCATGGTATTTTTATGAATGAATATCGTTCGTTTCATTTAAACACCGCACATGCTGGAAGATTTATGGACTACACTTTCATCAAATTGTGACTTCAGAATCATGGGATATGTATGTAGGCGATATACCTACTGTAGTATGACCTACAGATGTCTCACTTCTATCACATTCCTCTCCTCTTCTCTTGCCCCTCTCCTCTTCTCTTGCCCCTCCCTCCTCAGGCGGAGAACACCCAGAGCCGCGTGCCGCCTCCCTCCTCCCTCCCTCCTTTCTCCCTTCCTCCCTCCTCCCTCCTTTCCTCCCTTCCTCCCTCCTCCCTCCTTTCCTCCCTTCCTCCCTCCTCCCTGCAGGCAGCCCGTCCAGTTGAACGGAGTCGCGTCACCCTGTCGGAGCGCCGCGGCGGGCTGCAACGACTTTCATCCATTTACCCAAATCAAAAGCTCCCGGAATTTGTATGTGGAAACTTTACCAAGCGTTACTTTAATGGAAAGAAATGCTGCGTTAAAAGGTAGGTTTTAACTTTACCCCTTTGATAACAACCATAATCAGTTATCAAAGGATATATTTGCACCTGCAGGACGTCTGTGGACGTTTGGCAATTGCTTTTAGTACATGTACATGTAATACAAGTACATATTTCATTAACATTTTAAATTCTTAACCGGACAATTATAATAATTGCGTTGAGTAAATGCGCTAGGCTCCTCAGTTACAACTTGTTGCCTTTCGTTTTATATGAAGTTAGTGATTCGTTGAGCGATGATCTCCAGGCCCACCAGAGCCTCGGGAGAGGCAGCAGCGGCTTTCCTTCTGCTACTCTATTGATTTTCGTCAGCTGGCTAATGTACTTTTAAAGCAATGCCTCAAGCATAAATACTAACCAATTCAACCTACAATACAGTTTTTGTGCTCGTGATGTTAACAGTACAGATGGCATTTATTGCCTTTATTTATATTTACGTTATGTTTATGTAGAATAATCACTGTAACCCTGAACTGATCTTCCACCTCTCTCTCTCTGACCGACTACTACCACTCCCACTACTACGACTACTACCACTGCTTCTACCTGAACCACTCCTCCTGCACGCCGCTCCTCAGCACCATGGGGTACGGCCAAATCCTCCACCTGCGCGGGAGCGCGGAGGACCGCGTGCATCTCAACGTGGGAGGGGTGCGGCACCAGGTGGAGCGGGACACCCTGCTCCGCTTCCCGCACACACGGCTGGCGCAGCTGCTGCGCTGCAAGGGCGAGCCGGGCATCCTGGAGCTCTGCGACGACTACAACCCTGCCGACGGCGAGTACTACTTCGACCGGAACCCCCGCATGTTCCTGTGCGTGCTCAACTTCTACCGCACGGGCTGCATCCACATGATGGAGGAGCTGTGCGTCTACTCCTTCAGCCAGGAGATCGAGTACTGGGGCATCCAGGAGCTCCACCTCAGCCCCTGCTGCAGCGGCTGGTACCAGGAGCGCAAGGACTACATGGAGGACCGCGAGTGGGACGTCCGCAGCGACGACCAGCAGCAGCCCAGCCTGGACTCGTCCCTGGAGGAGCTCTCGGCGCGGGACAAGGACCTGGACAAGTTCAAGGGCGCCTGGTGCGGCGAGGCGCGGAGCTACATGTGGCTGCGGCTGGAGGACCCGGGGCACTCGCGCGCGGCCAAGGTCATCGCCGTGGCGTCCCTGGCCGTGGTGCTGACCTCCATCGTGGCCATGTGCGTGCACAGCATGCCCGAGTTCCAGCGCACCGACGACAACGACAAGCCCATCGAGGACCCCGCCTTCGCCGTGGTGGAGGGCGTCTGCATCGCCTGCTTCTCGGTGGAGTTCGTCCTGCGCCTCATCGCGGCGCCGTCCCAGCGCCGGTTCCTGGGGAACCCCCTGAACCTGATCGACGTGGCCTCCATCCTGCCCTTCTACATCACGCTGGCCTTCGAGGCGGACGGGGAGCACTCGGAGGAGAACGAGGACCTGGAGAACGTGGGCAAGGTGGTGCAGGTCCTGCGCCTCATGAGGGTCTTCCGGATCCTCAAGCTGGCCCGCCACTCCATCGGCCTGCGGGCCCTGGGGGCCACGGTGCGCCACAGCTACCAGGAGGTGGGCCTGCTCCTGCTCTTCCTCTCAGTGGGCATCTCCATATTCTCCGCCCTCATCTACTTTGCGGAGAAGGAGGACATGGACACAGACCTGGGGACGATACCGGTGGGCTGGTGGTGGGCCACCATCACCATGACCACCGTGGGCTACGGGGACACCTGCCCCGTGACGTTCGCGGGGAAGATCGTGGCCACGCTGTGCATCGTGTGTGGCCTGCTGGTGGTGGCCCTGCCCATCTCCATCATCTTCAACAAGTTCTCCAAGTACTACCAGAGGAACAAGGCTCTGGAGAAGCTGAACCTGAGCCAGGAGAAGAGGCATCAGGAGGCGGTGGACCTGCCGTACTACGGCATCCGAGACCTGTACGCCCACAGCATGTACCCCTTCATCGGAGGCCTGGCCTTCAGGAGCAGTCTGAGCAGCTTAGGGGGAGGGACGGCTGCTTCAAGTGTCCGGGACGTAGATGAAGTGCATGACACTCGTTGAGTGTGTGTGTGTGTGTGTGTGTGTGTGTGTGTGTGTGTGTGTGTGTGTGTGTGTGTGTGTGTGTGTGTG
>JAOPUD010000098.1:15416966-15432742 GCA_027122715.1 Trisopterus minutus
GGTGGGGTGGTAGGGTGGGTGGTTTGGTGGGTTGGTTGGGTGGGTGGTTGGGTGGGTTGGTAGGGTGGCTGGTTAGGTGGGTTGGTAGGGTGGCTGGTTAGGTGGGTTGGTAGGGTGGTCAGATGGCTGGTTAGGTGGGGTGGTCGGGTGGCTGGTTAGGTGGGTTGGTCCTTACTAGAAAGTACTGGGCTAAGCATTGCTATTGGCCGACCCCAGATTTAGTTCACCCTCACAAATGCAATGCAAACTTTTACGATTTCTAAATTGTTCTACATGTGCCAAAGGCTACAGGTTGCATTGAGATGTGGTTGATGTTGCAGAAAGTGAACCGCCGCCTGCATCTATCCAAGAGCAAGAACACCAAGTTCAACGAGTCGGGGCAGCTGTGTGTGTTCCACCTGGTGTCCAGTGTGTGGAGCCTTTACGTCCTCGTCACGGTGAACACACGCTCAATGCTTACCACATCTCACCTTACAAAGTGACTACACTGTCTCACTGTTGCTAGAGTTATATGTAAGGGATAGTTCTTTACATTATCCCACTTATTACGCGGCTACTTGCCAAAATGGAAAGATAACTTCACACAGTGTGTCTTTTTGCAATTTATTTGTTACCAGCATTCGTAGTGTTGATCAGCAGAGAAATAGTCCGCCAAAGACGTTGACGTCACTTAGCAACTGTATATGCTGGGGTTGATAAGTTACCAGACTACTTGCGGAGTGATATGAAAGACGTGAATCGGAGGCAAAAAATCCACTTTCGTTGACACCGGTCATTATATGAAAACTAATGGTCAATAATTGACGGCCGGAAGTCATGAAGGCCCATTCAAGTGAATGGAGCATTCTACAGCATTAAGAAGAGCCGTGTAATAAATCCCAGGATTATCTTTCATTTTTTGTAGAATTTTCTTCTTGCCTTCTGTAATTTGTACTCATATTCACTTTACTACTTTATGCCTTGTCATCCCTGGAAGGAAGGATCCAGTTTCTTCCTGGTCCTTCTAGGCTCTGGGGAGTTTAATGTGGGCCATTGACATTAACTGTGATAAGAGGCCATGCAAATACATTTGACTTGACTGTTCTATTGACTTTTCAGGAGGGGTACCTCCTCCATCCCAGCAGCCTTTGGGAGAACTACCCTCACGTTCACCTCAGGTGAGAATGCTCATCCATCTTTAACTAAGGCAGTCTTTGCCAACCGTTTACTCAACAACCGTTTGTGCGATCGACTTCCAACTTGTCGGGGGTATTGGTGAGGACCCAAGGAAATGTTTGAGGGGTGAGCGTGAGGTTGTGTGCGTGAGCGGCGCGTTAGAAAGCTCCAAGCAGAAATACGGGAGGCCAAGCAATCAGCCTTTCGAACAGGCAGGTTTTGACCGGCACTGTGCTAATATTAATTTAATTTGTAATTAATGAAACGTAAAGGCTGGATATGTAAGGGCAGCAAGTATGTACTTGAAAAAAGGCGTTCAAAGAAACGTTGCTTTGAAAAGCTCTGCTGGGCTTTTTCCAACAGCAATATAAGTACAACATTCAAGATCCAGAAGGGCCTTGAAGCGTTGTCGATCTTATGAGACTTTGCTAGTATGATCATTAACAGAAATGTCTTCTTTCCCTTCCTGCTGTCACCACGTCTCCCTGTGTCTCTGTCTCCCTGTGTCTCTGTCTCTCTGTGTCTCTGTCTCTCTGTGTCTCTGTCTCCCTGTGTCTCTGTCTCCCTGTGTCTCTGTCTCCCTGTGTCTCTGTCTCCCTGTGTCTCTGTCTCTCTGTCTCTCTGTGTCTGTCTCTGTCTCTCTGTGTCTCTGTCTCCCTGTGTCTCTGTCTCCCTGTGTCTCTGTCTCCCTCCCTGTCTCCCTGTGTCTCTGTCTCCCTGTGTCTCTGTCTCCCTGTGTCTCTGTCTCCCTGTGCCTCTGTCTCCCTGTGTCTCTGTCTCCCTGTGTCTCTGTCTCCCTCCCTGTCTCCCTGTGTCTCTGTCTCCCTCCCTGTCTCCCTGTGTCTCTGTCTCCCTCCCTGTATCTCTCCCTCCCTCCCTGTATCTCTGTCTCTCTGTGTCTCTGTGCACCTCTCTGCGTGCTGGTCCAGGTTCCAGGTGAAGTTCTTCTACCTGGCTCAGCTGGCCTACTGGCTCCATGCTCTTCCCGAGCTCTACTTCCAGAAAGTACGCAAGGTCAGTAGGGCGAGACCACGGGCAGCCAGCCCAATGACTCCAGGTGTGGCCTTAGAACTAAAGGATGTCCACTAGAGTGGTGGCATCCTAGGAGTCCCTTGCTTTAGTTATTTTATCTATGGTCTATATTATGGCACCTGACCATGCAGACACCTTCATTCACCTAATGTTAATGATATAAAAATGTTTTAACTGTGCTCAATTCAGCGTTGTTATTCTGTGTAATTCTAGTGTAAAAAGACAAGCCTCTTTAGTTTATTTATTGGAATCTTAATTTCCTCAAATCATGTACGATTTGTTTCATAGAAGACAAAACGTGAAAACAAAAAAATTCCACTAGCTTGCAGCTTAAAATAACCTGGACATATCTATAGTCAATGCTGATTCATAATGATTTTAATATTAGATATACTCTACATATTACTGCCTTTTTGCCTTCCCCGCCCTTCCCCTGGGACTCAACAGTCACTAGGAGAATAACCCAGCCTCACTTCCAGGCTGCTAGTAAGGCAGGAAGTGAATAGATAGGGAGTTTCCTGTGAATGTACGTGAGCAAAATGGGGGAACCCCCATTGTTCTGTTTTTATACTGTACTTTTTCAATATATATCTATAGATATATCTCTATAGATATGTGGGGCGGCAGTAGCCCAGGAGGTAGAACTGCTCCTGATGAGCTGGCTGTCGCCCTGCGCGGTTGGCTCGGCCGTTGGTGTGTGACTGTGTGAATGAATGTTTGTCAGTCGCTTTGGAAGAAGGCAGCAGCAAAATCCCCTAAATGTAAAGGTAAATGTGTGTCTTAACTTATACAGTATATAGATGGATAGATATATCTCCAGGTTCTTGTCTGTAAACCCCACCTGTTCACGGCTCCCTGTTGTTTCCCAGGAGGAGGTTCCTCGCCAGCTGCAGTACATCTGCCTCTATCTGCTCCACGTCCTGGCAGCCTACATGTTGAAGTGAGGCGGGGCGCATCACTACTGGACATGTCATAACGTGTCCACTGTAAGACCACTGACCTTCTTCTTCCCCCCCCCCCCTTTCCTTCCCACAACGCAGTCTGTCCCGTGTGGGGCTGGTGCTCCTCTTCCTCCAGTACTTCTCGGAGCTCCTCTTCCACATCGCCCGCCTCTTCTACTTCACCGACGAGAGCCACCAGAAAATGTTTGCCTCCCTCATTTCACCATTCTTTTAAAATTGTATTCGTGTTGAATCATCCGATGTAACACTGTGTAGGCTTGCTCTGGTGCTTGCTGCACTAAGGTCTCCCATGCTTGAGAAGATGGGGATGAGGAGGAAAGGTGACTTTCCTGAAGAATACCGACAGCCATATATTGTTTCACCTTCTTCTGACAAATGTAATTATTGTAAGGCGCTTTGGATAAGAGCATCTGCTAAATGTAAATGAGTAGATCCAACACTTTGGCTTTTACTGCCTTTATGTTGGTCTCTCAACATATATGTGTCATGTCTTGACACCGGTGAAGAAGAATCAAGCCTATTGCAGTGTTATTGTATGTTATTATTGTAACTGTTCCGTAACAAAGCAAAAACACTGGAAATGATTGTGATTGATGGGAAGAAAACAAGCATGCGTGTCCATCCGGCCTCCGTTGACCTGTGAATCTGGTGTCCAGGTTTGACGTGTGGGCGGCCGGCTTTGTGTTCACCCGTATGGTCACGCTGACCCTGAGCTTCCTGGTGGTGGGCTTTGGCCTGGCCCGCGCCGAGAACCAAGGCTTTGACCTGGAGACGGGCAACTTCAACACCGTGCTCATACGGTAGGGTGCCCGGGTACCGTCCGGGTAACCTGTGTTTGAACGGGTCTCTTTAAACATGTTTAAAAACACAAGGCAAACTTGTGACTGGGTTATGAATATATTGGAATAATAACATGTTAATATTTGGTTCTGATTTGCTTATGATAGTCTCTACTAACGGTGTGTTTAATACAATTCACACACAATGTCTTAATACAATGCTTCTGGTAAAACGGTAGGTCAGAAAAGAGGTTTGTCTCCCATCATATCATTCTTATACATTTGTATTTTATTACAAATATTTAAAGGCCTATGCTAACGCTAGACCATATTCTGGTCGTCTCATACATACATACATCTCATACATACATACATCTCATACATACATACATCTCATACATACATACACACATACATCCATGCATCTCATACACACATCTCATACACACATTCAGCCCCACCAACCCTGACCTCTCTTTCTCAGGATGACGGTTCTCCTGCTGGTGTGTGTGACCCAGTCCTGGCTGCTGTGGAAGTTCATCCGGTTCCAGCTGCGGCGATGGCGCGAGTTCAGACGCACGCAGGACGCACGCAAGAAGGCCGCGCCCAAACCAGCCCTGCGGCCGCTGAAGAGAGACTCGCGTGAGTTAGCAGTCCTTTGTGCTTACGGATATTAGTCAGTTGGGTGACTATGAGCACGGTTAGGGGTGTGTCTTGCTGCCCGAGGTTTAAGTAAAATAACCATAGTTAAGATTGTTTTTATTAGCAGATACCCCACTGTTGTTTTCTTTTGCCTTCTTTCTTGAATGAGGGATGATTCAAAGTGATGTGGCTGCCAGTGGCAATACGAAAATATGGAAATCATTTCATCAGATTTTGTCATGTGTATTTTTGTCCCACACACACACACACACACACACAGTTTCCTTTTCTCTGACCTTCTCTCTTACTACTCCTCCGTGTCCCGTCAGTTGGCCACCATGAGAACGGAGTGCTGAAGGCAGAGAACGGAGCCTCCCCTCGGACTAAGAAGATCAAAGCCCCCTAGGCCTGGCTCTGTGGCGGCCGCCCTGAACAGCGGCCTTAAACCCAGACTATGGATCCCACACGGGAGAAACTGGCCGCTGACCGCCATCAACGTCCTGATGTCCGGTGGCGTCCCCAGGACTCGGTCGCTATGGACACCGGCTTGAATGCCGGAAATAAAAACCGCCACCTTGAAACAGAAATTCCTTGAGTTCTAAAGACATTTTTCGCTTTCTATGATATCAGTATTTTTTTTTTGTTTTTTTTTTATATCACAGAGTGCTACTTGCTATTGCACCGTACGGAATGGTATAGGATATTGAATGATTTACTTGTTAACGCCTATTGCAGCACACAAACACACACACAAAAACATTGTATAACCTGTGCCAAAATTGTGTCAATGTCTAATGGTCATACATGCGTACTGTACCGGTTCAGATGTGCCCAACGTTTTGGAATCCCGGTTAGACCTAGCTTTGCTTTTTTTGGATTTTGTTTTACTCATTTCTGCACAACAAAATGTTACTGATGCAATGGAGAATCTCAGTAGATACTGTATGCAATCGGAGGGTCCCGTACGTTGCAGATTACCTTAATACCTGGGAATGGTATTATTGTAATGAATGGGGCGGTGCTTTAGCGAGATGTAGCCAATTAAAACTAAGTGGACACCTTAGCTCCTTTTCCTATTGGTCTTGGTCCTCTTGCGAGGCACTTGGACGTAAACCCCATGTATTTCTGTATGTATGTTTAATGATACTGCAAGCCAATACATGTGTTTTGTTTTTTGTAATCTTTTGTTGAAGATTTATTACATAATTAAATGAAGCATATTTCTCAAATTGTACATTTAGTCAACTTTATTGTGATTAACTTGTCTTTCATGTTTCCTCTACAGGAAACCATTGTGGTTATAAACCGGGAATATCACAAGTAAACAAGTGTTTTGTAATGACCACAAAATAAAGCATGACAGGGAAGTTAATTTCTTTGAAAACTCTGTCTAGAAGACCGCAGGTCACTGAACCAACCACGCAGTGATGAAGAAATAGTTTTATTATACTCTAGTGTTGTCGTGTACAGTCTGCAGCAGTTGAACATCAGGCCAGCTGCTAACCCCGCGGGGCCAGGGGACATCAGGCAGCCGGCTCTTGGCCCTGTGAAGAGGGCTCTACAAGCCCTTGCTCCCCTGAGAGAGAAAAATACTTTGATTCGTTTTTGGGTTAATTTCAAGGTCCTTGATGGATTAAAAACTTGTATTGCTGAACTGAACAGGAAGGTCATTTATCAAGTAAAAACACCAAACATTTGCTAATGAGTTAATACGTTTACATTTTCCTAGCTTTTCTCTCAGAAAAATGCATTAATGTAAGACAGAACCTCAGCTCTGGACTTTGAATTTCATAACCCCAAACAGTAATCACAATAATCAGTAATTGCAGCCTTTGCAGAGTTTCACTTCTGGAAGCGTATTGAGTCCTACCATGTTCCTCATCTGGTGGGTTGGTAGCAGTCCCCTGATCCGGATGCACCCCCAGCCTGTTCCGTAAGGACTCCAGTGTGTGGCTGGGGATCTGGTCGGCCTCCGACTCCAGGTACTTGAGCACATAGTGGTCAGCATCGGTCAGCACAAAGCGATGGCCGAAAACTTAAGCCCAGGGAAGAAAATGGTAAACAGAACAGGGTCACCCACATCCTCCAGGTCATGATCAGGTAGGTTATCCAATTCATATAACAGACATTCAATCTACATTTAGTTGATCTAGTACTGCCTTGGCATGTGGTAAAGCTTCCATTCCAGAGGCAGTCCACCAGCCACTAGAGGGTGATGATTATGAGGACGGCCCTCACCAACTACTGTGGCACCGATGGCGAGGTCCGCAGGCAAGTAGAACTGGGGTTTGTCCGCCTCAAAACCTGGCTTGGGGACGCGCGTCTTCTCCAGGAACTTGCCCGCCATGATCCCCGAGTTCCTGGTGGGCTTCTCAAAAATGCTGATCATGTTGCTAGCCAGGAAGTAGGAGAGGATGAAGTGACGGCCCTCGTCATGGGGGTTGTTGGAGTCCTGTGTGCGGGGGGAAAGGAGGGGGAGTTTTGTTTGCAGTTGAACATAAGTAGAAACGTCATGTACACCATACACATGCTTCCGTGACCTAAAGACTGACCAGCCGAGCTATGTATCGCAGCACTTTGTGGTCGTTCTCCAGCATCTTTATCAGGTCCTTCTTGGGGGGCTGAGGGATCAGGTGCAGACAGTTCTGGAGAGAGTCCTCCAGAGAACCAAAGCCATTGTATGGAGGAACCTCCTGGAGGAGAGGAGAGGAGAGGAGAGGAGAGGAGAGGAGAGGAGAGGAGAGGAGAGGAGAGGAGAGGAGAGGAGAGGAGATCAACTCTTTGAACATTATCACGTTAACCATTTTCAATGAATTGGCTTCTGGGTTCCCAAAGTCATCATAAATAAGCGCTTAAATTTGAGAGAAAAGCGCTACAATGAAAAAAATATCTAAGGTGCGCATATTCAATTTCCCATAGCTTGCATGAGTTAGAATGTACTCTTAGTATTCTTGAACAGGTTCACATTTCAAGACAAACTGTGCATGAAGCACATCCACAAAACAGAGTGTATCTCACCCTCTCTGCGTCCCACGCCGCCTCCTCCGCCCTGGGCGGCTCCACGCGCTTCACCTCCACCTCTGGGTGGTTGCTCTGGAAGTAGCTCTTGGTGAAGCCGTCGCAGTCGTACAGCCGCAGGGTGCGGCCCATCAGCCTCATGGTCTCGCCAACCCTGAAGTCCCTGGGGGAGTAGTACTCCTGCACCTCCTGGGGGGAGACCTCCAGAACGCAGCGAGGGAAGGGCTCTAGGAGGGGGTATGATACTATCATATTCTGACAATGACCCATGTCTCTTCATATCGCAGAATGAATTTGTGATATTATGATAAGAGTTACATAAAGGGAGCAGTTGCATACATGAATGTATTCCATCAGTCAAGATGTATTTGAATGCAGAAGAACAGAAGTATGGTGTTGATGTATTACTACCGTGTTGTGATACAGTGATTCCTTATTCTGAAATAAGATTATAGCCTGAGCAGGATCACAATATAAGGTTTGAAATATGTAATGTTCTCCATGTTTTCGGCACCATAGCTTCCTGCCTAGCACTGCTGATGTCTTTGGAAGCTAACCAGGGCTGGCCTGGTCCAATCTTTGTTTGGGAGAACAGATGGCGCTGGTAGGAGGGCCAGTCGGGGTGCTCCTCTCTCTCTCCTCTCTCTCTCCTTTAAAATATCCCCCAATGCCTCAGGAGGACTGAGTCCTGAGGCACCCAAGTTCTAAACCCAAGTTCTGACTCCCTGTGGTCTTTTAATGACCATGGCAGTGTTCTCAAGTGTAGGGGTACTAACCCCGTGTCTTGGTCCAATTCCCACTTAGCTCTAGTTCCCACATGGCCACCTAATAGCCCCCTCGTCTCTCATTGTGTGTATTGTGTGGTAAGATTCCTCACCTCTCCACTGGGTGAGGTGATGAGCGTTCTGACGCACACTGGCTGCTGTTTATCACTGGGTGCACCCATCACACGTGGATACATGCAATGTTTGTATATTGCCCAACTCTAGTAGTGGATTGTTTACTATGATAATTGCCAACATTTACATTCAAATACATTTTTATTCTTTTTTGTTTAGCACATTTAGTTTAGAACATCTATAGCATGGTATAACACACAACTGGGTGTGGTTGATCTAATGTTTCCTTCTTGATCTTCCATGGTAGGGATATACTTTAATAAGGAGTGTGTACCTATGCTTCCCAATCTACTCTGCCAGTCATGCAACTCCTCTGATGTGTGCAAACTAAATACACTTAACTGCCTGCTAATGGTTGGAGATCCCTACATGGAGCCAACCACCACTCACCGCTGTCCTCTCTGATGGTCTTGGGCAGCCGCTGCCTGCGCATTAACACGGGGAAGGGGTCCCGCCCGCTGTTGGCCTGGTGGACCTCCCGGATCTCCACCGTGTCATCCACCAGGTAGTACTGGATGTTCACGGGCCGTGTCTCCTTGTACATGGTGTCCTTGTCGTCCCAGAGGGCAAAGAACCGCAGCACCTAGGAGAAGGAGAACGATTAGGGATGGGGAACCAATCAGGAATGAGGATCAGGGATGAGGAACGAGGATCAGGGATTAGGAACCAGGATCAGGAACGAGGATCAAGGATAAGGAACGAGGATCAAGGATAAGGAACGAGGATCAAGGATAAGGAACGAGGATCAGGGAACGAAGATCAGGGAACGAAGATCAGGATGGGGAACAAGGATCAAGGATGAAGATCAGGGATGAGGTACGAGGATCAGGGAACAAGGATCAGGGATGAGGAATGAGGATCAAGGACGGGGAGCATGGATGAGTAACGAGGGTCAGGGAGTCAGATAGGAGAGGGTGTATCATCATCATCTCAGGGTAGGTAAGGTGGGTCTGCCAATGATAAATAGTCATACTTCCATGAAAATAATGGAACTACGGTGGTGTAGGTAAGCAGCAGGCTCTTTTGGAGACAGCAGTTGACTGTGGAAGTTGTGGTTACCTTGCGGTCCATGGTGAGGAACTGCTTTTGGTGGTCGAAGTTGGAGGGTGAGATGTAGGAGCGCTGCGGCGGGGCGCGGTGGAGGGTGTAGGGGTCGACGGGCATGGGCTCGGGGTCGTTCACCAAGATGCCTTCACTCTCCAGGAACTCCTGGGGATTAATGACCCGCATCAGCACCACAAGAAGTTTTACATCCTCATGCATATACACGCCTTTACACCATTGTTGCTTATAAATGAAACAGATAGAAAAAGAAACAGATAGGAACACTGAAACAGACAGACTGGCAGACACACAGTCAAATGGAAAGTAATATATAAACAGAGACAGGTAGATACTCAGAGACTAAGAGCAATGAGACAAGAGCTGACGGATATCAACACACAGCACAGGCAGTCAGACACAGCGAGGCACTGAGAGCGAAAGAAAGAAAGACTGGCAGGCAATTTGAGAAAGAAAAACAGAAACAGACAGACATCCGAAGGCAGATGAATTACCCGCGTGAAGGCGTCGCAGTCGGTGATGCGGTAGAGCACGCCGTACACCTCCAGGTCCAGCGCCAGGTTGAGGTCCTTCCAGTGGTAGGGGACTCCGCGGTCCTTTCTGGGCAGCCGTTGGCGTTTGATCAGCTTGCCCTGCGGCAGCCCCGAGTTCTCCACCGCCGGCTCCATCACGCACACGCTGTCGTCCTCCAGGTAGTAGTAGAGGACCACGGGCCGCACGCGGTACTCCTCGTCCGGGGAGTGGAGCACACGCTGCTGGAAGTAACCGTGGAAACGCAGCACCTGCGGCGACGTAGAGGGGCAGAGGGGAGAGACCTAGTTTTGGAACTAAGATAAGGCCGTGGTTTGAGCGTTGGACGCCCATCCCAGTCCCAGTTTCTGCAGTCTAAAGGGCTGATTATGGTTCCTCGTTCACACAACCATGACCACGCAGACCCACCGGGTTTTAGTGAGCGGACCAATCACAGCCCTTGCGACTTCGTCGCCTCGACGGAAGGTTATAACTTTTGGGAGGCACACGTCAGGCCCTTGGGGTGGACGCAAGGAGGTCCACAAGGACGTAAATGTGGGACCATACTCAGCCCTTAACTGTTTGCCTCTTGAGCGAGACGCCTGACCTCTACCAGGCTTACTGACATGTATCTGAAGGGACTGGGAGTCGCTGTGGAAAAAATAGTAAATAAGCTGCATTCCCATTGTTTAGCCTGTGGCTACTCCAATGAGGGATTCATGTCCAACAAATCTAAGACTCATGTCTCCCATTCAATGCAGCATACTTATTCATAGTGAATAATTAAATTTATCAGGGCAGCCCCCAGCTAATCAGGTGTTTGCTCAAGGACACCTAAGTACCCTTTGGCACCAGCAACCGTCAAGCCTACTGTGTGCCTCCCTGAGCCACCTAGAAAACCACCCAGCCCAGTTGAGATCCTCACGTGTTTGTCAGCATGTTGTGAAGAAGGAGCAGAAGTGAATGGGTATAGGAGCGGTGTGTGTTGGGTACCTTCTTATCCAGGGCTACGTGAGCCGGGATGAACTCCACCAGGGGGGCGTGGCTGGATGGCTCTGTGAAGAGAGCTAAGGTCTCACTAGACAGCTCATTGGTGTAGTTATAGGCAAGCTCTTCCGACTTGAGGGGATCTTGTCCAATGCCGAGCGTGGGAGGCCGGGGCAACGCAAAGCCGTTGTTATAGGCCAGCGTCTGGCTCCGGTGATAGGCTGACTTCTACTCACACAGATAATAAATAGAGTTGTGGATTTGACAACATGTTAAACATTTTGTAAACGTTTGTAAACAGAATAAATAATACATATTCTGAGTAAATTCAATGATTTGAGCTAATAAAAAGAGTCTTAATGCATAACATTAGCCTCTTTTTATTAGCTGTAATCCGCTCAGGTTTAGGAGCCCTTTCAGTTAACAGAGCCATACAAAAATAATTAGGTTACTTTAAATTGTTCTGAGACTAGAAGAAGAATGTTTATAATTATAGTTCAGGCAAATGGACCATTTGCCTGAAGAAGACCAAACAGGGTCGAAACGTTGCTGTTTATTTTTTATTAAATGAATATGGGAGTTTAAGCAGTGCTCCTTACCCCATTATATTTCTTTCACTCTACATTACGTAATGTGTCCTGCACCTGGCCAGAAGGTGGGATGTGCACACAGCTACTTTAAAAAAATATATAATTATAGTTCAACGTTTTTGAGGAGATTAATTAATTGCAAATAGTCCTGACCTGGAATAGTCAAGCCTGGAAGAAAGATACTTGTCATATCCTACTCTGATTGTATATTATGGTCTTTAGGTGAATAGATGATGGTATTGGTAGCTTTGTGACTTTGTCCAATAAACACGTGTCGCAGTTTACATATCATCTTTTTGTTCTCAATTAATTTAAGTTTCAATTCTAGATCTATTTAGTTGGTCGGCCAATATGCAATCACTGAAAGACACACATGCTCCAGTAGTTATCATCAGACACATGGCCCACATCTCTCCTTAGTGAGACTCATGGCCCCTGACCTACAAGACCCAGACACAGGGCTGTAGCCTCTACCACAATATCCTCCAAAACAATACATATTTTCAAATATTATGTTGTCTATTTCTCAAATATATATATTTTAAAAATATAAAAGTAATCCAAGTCAAATAAATAGATGAAAGCGGTTGTCTGGTCCTTATGTGTTAAAGTGTGAGCGCCTCTACAGGCTGTTCTGTCCTCCCTGACCGCTGAAACACGTCCTATTTACCGTCATGTCCCGGAATGAGTTCCCCGGTAAGAAGGGCAATCCGTGACGGGCGTTGATGGACATGGTCTCGGTATTAAAAATAAATAAAGAAAATACTATTTTCCGGTCCCAGGCCGCGTCTCTATCTCTGCTGACCAGCGACCACAGCCTCCCGAGTGTGTACGGTCTCCATGGGAACAGGGCCATGGCAACGCTCGCCTGTGTAGTTGATCCTCAGGAGAAAACAAAGGACTGTGGAGGGTGGACGGTGGAAGGTGTGTATTAGCGTTAACATACTGGATGCATGAAGTTGGTTGATTGAAGTTTAAAATGTAGACTTAATACTTTTTGCATTGTAAGTTTCATTGGGAGTGACGACATGTGCATACTACCATTTGGCCACTAGAGGGCAGACGTATGTTGGTTATCCATAACATGTTGTATCTTCCTGCTATCCTTAGTCGTTGTATACAAGTCGTGTTAAGTGTGTATATAGCCTAGTGCATGCGGATGGGGAGTGGGGAGGTTTGCAGACAGTTATGTATTGTGTAGGGAGAAGTGTAAACACCATATTGAGGAGGTCTTAATAATAGAGGCAGACAAATGCTCCAGTCTGTGAAGTTTTTATTTGTATTATAAACTCACCCCATCTCCTCCTTACCCCTCCTCCTCACCCCACCTCCTCCTTACCCCTCCTCCTCCTCATCCCACCTCCTTACCCCTCCTCCTCCTCACCCCACCTCCTCACCCCTCCTCCTCACCCCACCTCCTCCTCAACCACTCCTCCTCACCCCTCCTCCTCAACACACCTCCTCACCCCTCCTCATCCTCACCCCACCTCCTCTTCACCCCAACTCCTCACCCCACCTCCTCCTCTCCCCACCTCCTCTCTGCTCTGTGTGTTCACAGTAAAAGTGCAGCTATGAATTGACAAAATTCAGCCCAACACAGATCTGTGGTTTAATGGGGGCTCCAGGCACCTTGTAGTGCCCACAAGCACCCTCAGAGCACCTGATAATTAATCATTTATTACCAAAATATTCTTTAATTCACAAATATTCTGTATTCCAGAAATATAAAATCAGAACATTCGTTAAAGCCACTCATTTGTCCTTCTAGAATAAGAACCTTTACCCCGTGTCCATGCAACAGAGCCATAACAGTCAGATCGGTTGAATATGGTCATGAGTAGAAAACTAACAGTACTGCATGTATAGGGTTATAGGTCTAACCGATATATGATCTAATGTCTCAGTTTGCCATAATGATGACACCTTTCTCAAAACTAATTCGATCATAATGAAAGTTTAAAGTTAAACAGATTTAGACACAAAATGTGCATTCTAACATTTGCCACCAGAGGGAAACCGTATGGCATTTATTCATAAAACACCAACAGATCGTAACCATATGCAACTGAAAAACAGGACAACTGGTTGGTATTATTTTATCAGTTTATTTCCAAACACATGAGTCATATTTGGTCTCACATAGCTATTGTCATGTTTAGTCCCATTCATTAAGAAACTATTTTGGTAAATCCCTAAAATGGCATTTGAGAATAACAGATGGCAATGTGTTCCTCTGACCTTTCGTCCAAAAAAGTAAACAATTCCAAATATTTTATTGCAAAAGGTAACAATTTTAAAGGTTGGATCCATGGCAGCATATGAACAGCATTTAAACAGTGCTGGGTCAAGGATAGCTTATATTCAACTGGCAACATGAATTATGTGACCACACGTTGTTGGTCCATCTCTTAACAAACATGACTCTTTGTCTTTTCAATAAGCTGTTCAAATGGATAAGCCGCCTGTCTAGAGTAACCACTCAAAGTATTGCATAGCTCTGGGATACATCGTTTTATTTACTTTAGAAAAGAGAGGGCAGTGGACCAAAAAATCCTATTGTTTTCCATGAGGTCTTCAGACTAGTCTTCCTTCAGAACCACAGTCATCCTTTGTAGCTGCTCAAACATTTGGCATGATCTGGTTATGTAGATGCCAGACTGGCTATTAAGTGCAACATGTTCCATGGAGCCATTCTTGCAATGCGTATCTAACTGCACATTCCCAAATTAGCCGGCACAAACAATAGTGAATGAGAATATACAATATACACAGGCGGGAGGCCTGTTCAGCAATGATTCTAGTGACGTTAATGCTGCTGCAACACGTCTAAACATACAAAAATAAATCACCAAGCCTCTTTGAGGCTGTTATCATGTTGATTTTTAATTTGTTTTTAAAGCTAACACAACTGTTGCAAATGGACCGATTGCCTGGTAGGACGCACAAACACAAACCAGCAGAAACACTAAGGGGAGCATCCCTGAGGCGCCACACAACTTGTTGTCAGAGTATAAAAATATCTCATTATAATTCATATTCAATTGAAAATAAACGAAAAACAAAAAATATACAAAGCAATAAACTATTAAATATTATAAAATAGATTTCATATGGGGTTTGAGATGATTTCCCCGAAAATACAACTTATTTTGTTTATTTTACACAACAGTTCAAATTGCAGCATGGTTGTCGTCTGTAGAAAGTCTTTTGATTCTTTAAATCCCAGCATGCACCACTGCTGCAGTGATCTGTAGTTAATATCCAATCACGCTTCCCTCTGTTGCCGACATGAACACTGGAGGGAAAATTGTCTGACAGCGTTTATCGTCCTGCCTCGCATTCCTCATCAGAACAGAATTACACTGAAAGCCACGGGCCTTTCAGTCACTTTATTAGGTCTGCATAGGCCTTCTGAAGCTCAGGGGCCTGGGGGGTCCCTGGGGGCAGCAGCGTAGGGGTGGTAGGGAGAGGTGCAGTACAGCGTACGACCCTTCGCTCCGTCCATCTACTCATAAAGTTGGTGCATGTCGTAGCTAAGCTTAGCCATGCTGTATGTCGTAGCTTTTGCTCTCTGTGAGCTAGCTTATCGTGCCCACCCTAATAATAATAACAATAATTATAAAAAAGGCAGGCTGGATGTTTTCACCAAGCAGGGAGGGCTTTGTTTCCCACACAAACCCGCGTCAATCCAAACAGCTCCGTCAGCGGTGGCTCCCCTCCTTATCAGAGGTCAAAGGTCAAATTCTGACCTCACGACCCCACCCCTCCCCTTCCCTTCTCCACGCCCATTGTCTCCACCTCCGTCCCTTGCATGTTATCACGGGGACCCCCCCCCCGCCCGACTCCCCCGGCCTCCGTCAGTAATAGCGGTTGAGGCTGCGTGTCCCCGGGACGTCGGGCTGGCCGTTCATCCAGATCTCCCTGATGATGCGCTCGCGCTCCTCCAGGCGCTGCGCCCGCTCCAGCTCCTCCGCCGACGTGAACACGTTGGTGTTGAGCGTGCGCTCGAAGCGGCGGTGGCGGCGCGCCGACAGGTCCGACGTGGTGTCCCACTCCGAGTCCGAGTCGCTGGAGTCGTCGTCGTCGCTGGAGTCGGCGGCCAGCCGCGCCCGCTTCTTCTTACCGCCGCCGCCGCCGCCG
>JAOPUD010000098.1:15733479-15748908 GCA_027122715.1 Trisopterus minutus
ACACACACACACACACACACACACACACACACACACACACACACACACACACACACACACACACACAGGCACGATAACACACACACACATGCACATCAACACATATTGAATCAAGGTCTACTATTGGATTAATAGATTTATCCATACAATAATTTAGAGCTGTAAACTGGTGTTTGCCTGTCTTACCCAAGTTGTTCAATTTCAACAACTCTTCTGAAATAAGAAGTTTGTCAGTTGGCAGCAGCGTTTACAGATATCTCTTTAACTTCAGAGAAGCTACCAAAACAACGGGTGGACAAACTCACAATCAATTTGTTTTGAAAACATTGGTCGGCAGTGAGATCGAATTACATTTACAAATTAAATTAAAGGGCAAAAAGTTAATACGTTTTCCAGCAAAGTTGAGCGCAGCTCCACTAAATTGAATCCGTCTCTGTGTGGGTGTTCAGTGAATTTTAACAAAGTAGACGCAGCCAGATGGCTCCCTCCCTTCCTGCGCTCACTGTTGTAGACGAGGCTGATGGGAGGCACGGACTGGAGCCCCGGGCCGGTCCTGGCGGCTTTGGTCTCCTCAAAGCCGTTGGGCAGGCCACACAGGAAGTCCTTCCTCTGCTTGTTGAGGCCCAGCCACAGGTAGAGCTCCAGCTTAGCCTGCACCGTCCAGCCCGCCGGCCCGAACCCCTTCTTCCCGGGGAGCTACGCAGGGCACAGAGGACCAGATCAGATGAGGGGTGGTGGGTCTTTAAAGGTAATCAGTCAATATATACATGAATACATTATATCATGTGTTAATTTTCACCTTCTCACACAATTGTGAGAAGGTGAAAATTCCTTCTCACTGTCTCTCCCCTTAACTTCATATTGAATGTGGTATATGTACGTCTGTAGCAGTAGGGGCAGAAGGTTATTTGAGCCTTGGCCAGGGAATCTTCCCCTTGTTAATGGTCTGGCCCGATCAATCCATCTGATTGCCTTATTTAAGGGGAGTCTCATTTTGGTTTAGTGGCTGATGGGGGTTCTGGCTTGAGGTACTAGAAGCTATGGTATGCTATGCTAAGCTTATTTATGCTAACAGTCTATTCTTTTTGGCACATTTCTTTATTTTCTAACCAATGGATTTATTTTTGGACTATTTTGGAGAGAATACAACTTTTTTGTCCAAACACAATTGCCCTCGCTTTTTGCCCACTCTCCAATCCGCTTGTCCATATCCTGAATATGTGTGGTGACCACGCCGGTCCCTCATTCATGATGTAAAAGTGTAACTTGACAGGGAACACAAAAACATATTGCTATAAACAGATAATTTTGATGCTCTGTGTACAAATGTTGGCATTTGCCACGTAGCGCCCCAGGTTCGATTGCCCCCTGTGGTCGTATGCTGTGTCATTCCATCGCTTCTAAACCAACTTTCCGGTCGCTCTTTCACTAGTCTGTCTATAAAGGAACATCATACACACAACATTTATAAAAAATAATGCACATTGTTCCAACGGTGTTTGTTGTTTGTGTGAATGAGACCATGGTCATGGGACCAAAACGTGTCTCTGCTGGCTTCCATACTTTCAGAGAATAGTTGGTTTAAAAACCAGGGTGGACCTCTCTATCTGGGGTCCCCAGCCTGTTACAGCGGCCGCACCCCTTCCCGGCCCCCCAGCCTCCCCCATCGAGGCCTGGGTACGGGCAGAGCGATGGAGGGGTGGGGGGGGGTCAGGACCCCTACCCTGAGGAAGGCCGCTTTGACTTTTCCGCAGTCCTTCCCGGTCTCCTCGTCCACGATGGAGTAGAGGATGTCCTTGGACGGGACGCGGGCGTACGCCACGCGCCGGTTGTTGCTCATCATCCAGATGAACACATCTGGGATGCTGTGCTGAGGCTGGGGGGGGGGAAGGGAGGGGGAACATCAGGAGTTCAGTGGGTTGGTCACTTGTTGGATGATCTGATGCGTAATGATACAGGAAAATTAATTTAAAAACGGACAAAAAGTACTTAATTTAAAGTTCTGTGGAGATGTGAATCACATCTTTATTTATGTAAAAAAAACGGATGGTTGTGTCGTAATAGTTATTATTAGATGCTTTGATCCCAAAGCGACCAATAATTACAGTTACATTCATATTTATATCATTGTGTTAGTGATAGTGTTAGTCAGTGTTTGCCAATGCTTCAAATTGGAGGAATGTGCTAAATACACTTCGGAACAGGTCTGACCAATGCCAATGAGAAAGCCGAAACGTAAACAGTGTGTACCCATGGACCTATGAAGATGTACCTCGTCAGCCAGGAAGCGAAGCCTCTGCAGGAAGTTCTGCACCAACTTGAGCTTCTCTTTGATGGTGTTCCTCTTCACCTGCGTGCGCAGCTGCTTGGCCTGCTGGCCCATGCTCTCCTGCAGGGGGCGACAGTGCGTCA
Source organism: Trisopterus minutus (assembly GCA_027122715.1). Lineage (NCBI taxonomy): Eukaryota > Metazoa > Chordata > Actinopteri > Gadiformes > Gadidae > Trisopterus > Trisopterus minutus. The sequence goes on from JAOPUD010000098.1 coordinate 15,735,892, forward strand.
GTGGCCGTGTTATGCATAGGATGTGTAATTCATTAGGTGGGATTTAACACATATTCAAAAAAGAATGTTTTTTCGTATTTTCTTTGTAAATATTATTGATGATTATAACTAATTTGCACTTGCTTTTAAGTAGTTATAGGATATTTATTTTGTAATTGCATTATTATTTTGTATATATTGTATATAAGTATAGTTAATGTAAGTGATAAATGTAGTATCTTCCATGATTAACAATCTATCTCTCTCCCACACACAGAAAAACACTCTTCCTCTCTCTCTCTTGGTTTCCCACTATTAGCTCACAGCCAGCGTACCATCTCTCTCATGCAGGATTTGAGCCGCTCTCGGTCCAGCCTAGTTCTGCCAGCCTGGTTCATATCCTTGTTAGCCAGTGCCACGAAACGACTGGATGAACGAGAAAGACACATTTAATATCTCTTGGCTCATCTGAGCCCTGAGCCGAGGGATAGACACTACAGAGCTCACTGCATCTTTGGGCAAAGAAAACAGACAAGAACTACAAACAAACACCAAACGACTTCAATCATCAGCTTGAATGAAAACATTCCAGTGCATGCGGTGCTGGGCGACATCCTGCAGATGGTTATCTCCCACAGGGGTTGGTAATGATGGATTCGTCGTAGAGACCTGTTATAAGTATTCAACCGTGGTGCAATATTGAATGTAGAATGTGTATGATGTGATATTGAATGGTAAACTGGGTGGCACACAGGTGCGGCACGTTGCTCAGCAGGTAGAGCGGGTTGGCTGGTAACGAGATTGATTGGATGGGATCCCCGGCTCCTCCTGGCTTAGTGTCGAGGTGTTTTTGCGCAAGACACCTCACCCCGACTGCTCCAGACGAGCTGGCTGTCGCCGTGCGTGGCTGACACCACCGTCGGTGTGTGAATGTGTGCATGAGTGGGTGAATGTGAGGCAGTATTGTAAAGCGGTTTGAGTGGCCACTGGTTAGAAAAGCGCTGTACAAATGCATTCCATCTACCATTAAAAAGCCTAAAGGAGATTGTAGAAGAACGTACTTGCAGCCTGCGCCCAGTTCCTCCAGCACTCCTCTGAGTCTGCGCTCAGGGAAGGCCGTCTCCGTCTTGATGATCTCCTGGACGTCGTTCAGACCCTCCTCCTGGTGGACATAACATCGGCTTCAGCTCTCAACCGTTTACATTCTGATGCTTCATTGATCCTCGGGGGAATCGGTGTCATTACAGTCGCTTAGCTCCAGTTGGCAGAAGAAAGAGAATAGAACCCATTTAAATATTGCAATATTGTCTTGCATGTTTTCGCCGCAGTAGGTGTGTGAATGTGTGCATGAATGGGTGAATGTTAGGCAATGATTGTAAAGCACTTTGAGTGGCCACTGGTTAGAAAAGCACTGTAGAAATGCAGTCCATTTTCCATTTGAAGAGGCCATGAGTGTATCATGTGAAAAAAGGATACAATTCCCTACATATGTATGAACTTCAGTTACAGTCTTTACCCAGAATCCTGTGTAAGGGGAAAGGCTCAGACTGACCAGCTTGTCGGCCATCTTGTCCATGATGTTGGAGTTGTAGAGGCGGCGGCGCTGGTCCTGCCACCAGCTCTTGATGTAGATGCAGGGCTTCTTCTCAAAGTAGGGCAGGTGGAAGTAGTTCCTGTCGTGGACAACCATCAGCTTGGTTAAGAACGCCCACAGTGAAAGCAGTATGGGGAAGCATAGCCCCAAGGCTGCGTACACGATGCACATTGATTCATAGACAGTAAAGCTGAGCAGCCCTTGTCTACTTCCTTTGAAAAATTGAAAAAATAATAATTGCTTTTTCAGAGTTCTTATTTATAAATGTTGTTAAAACAACGTTTCTTTCACATAAAAATGTCTTTTTTTTATGGGGAAATTCCTAGCAGAAAGCGCCCTAAAGTTATTTTAAAGCAAAAGCAATCTAAATTGCTCCCATGCAACCTTTGACCTGGGGTCTGTCCCCCCCACCTGTCTGTGATGAAGGGCTTCAGGGGGGGGGTGGAGGAGACAGACAGCAGCTCTCCCTCCTCCTCCACCTCATCCTCGCTGGAGTTCTGGATCAGGTCCGACTCCTCTTCCTCACTCTCCCCGTCTTTCTTCCTCTTCTTGGCCGACGACGGCTTGCTCACGCCGTCTATCTGGTTGCCATAGTTACCTGCAGGAGAAGGTCGTGTTAAGATCAGATAAGATCGAGTTTATTGACCCAGAGGGGAAATTAAGGTGTCACAGAATAAATAGATAGATAGATCAGCAACATAAAAGATCAACAACATAAAAACAAAAAAAACACTGAGACCCAAAGACCCAAAAATCATATTTCCCACGGACACATCTAAGGACATTAGACTTAGACAGACATCAACACACAAACCCCTGGCTGCTGATCCCAAAGTGCATAGTGGCCAGTATTGCACATGTCCTCAATTACATGAATTACATGGAACTTTCATGGAATATACCAATCTTAATCAAATCTGTAATATTATATATAATATAATATTACAGATTTGATTAAGGTTGTACTTGGTGGTATCCAACTCATCACTAGATCAATAGATGTGCAGCGACCTGACTTACCGATTGTGACCTCAAAGCTGATGGATTTGTCTCCAATTTTCCGATCAATCATGGTGGCCTCCAGGAATGAGCCAAACAAGAAGAATTCTTCTATTTTCCCAGTTGCGCTCTGAACAGGAGAGTAGGGGGGAATTTAAAAAAGTGCTGAATCAGGTTCTACTATATCCATTCATAAATAGATTTTGTGTTTCATTCATTGAATCACATTATAGTGTCAGGGTATCACAGCTCTGACACAGCATTTCATTGCATGGTTCATTTGAGGTATAGGAAAAAAAAAGCAAGAAATCTTATTTTATAGTTTTTTTTTTTTTGCAGTAGCATGTCAAAGATAATTGACGGAGCTCGACCTCCACCTAACTGCTTCCTTTGCCTGCATTCCGGCGCTCATTAACCGTGGTAAGTGTAGTGTGAATTTTCCCTTTATGTCTTCCTCCTCGCCCCCTCAAGGCACAATTTACTCAGAAACAGGGCTGGGAATCGGCAAAGTGGCGTGAATGCAAACACCCGGACCCTGGCAGTTTGGTAAGGATGAAGACACACAAATGTCATATTTTGAGACCCTGGCCTGCAGTAGCACTATGGATCATTATAGCACGTTAGGTTACATAGGCTTACTCGCTCATTAACGGGTCAAGGGAGACAAGAGCATGATGACCTTTCATGGATCTCCAGGAGTCCTGAAGACATCAAAGAGATTGTAAGTGGAGATGTTTGACCAAGGGAGGTGTAAGGGTCTGTCTTGCACCCAGGGCAATTTACTTTCTACACCAACGCATGAATCGTTGCTAGTTTGCACCCAGCGCAAAGCAGATTTTTCCCCACAGCAAACAGGGCCACTACAATTGCGCCCGGAGAGGCGTGTCGGCAAAAAGTAGAGGCGTGTTCCAGCGCAAATGATACTTGGTGCTATTTTAGTGATCTAAAAAATGCGCCAATGCAATTGTGGTGCTAACAATAAAATTCGGAACTACAACATACGCTTACACACACGTAGGCTATACCAGCACGAACATGCAAACGATTAACCTGATTTAAATATTATGATTTCAAAGATTATTCATACGCGTGAAACTGCATAGAAATAGCGTGTGGATTGTGGAAACATTTTTTTCCACAGGGCTGCATGAATGAACATGAATGAAGTAAAGTAGGCTATGCCATTCGTTCAAATATTAATAATAACAATATTTGAGCAATGTATATCCCAGCCTTCCAAAACAAAATCTTGTTTTAGAGTAAATGGTTGGTTAAATGATTTGGGAAAGAACAGCTGATACATAAGTAAGTTAAGTACGTAAGTTGTACTTTTAAATCAATGCATCTGCAAACACTGTACAGCAAACACATACTGTATGTTCTTGACACAGACATCGTGTACAAGCCTGATGAGTATTTGATCTTGAGAAAACATAGTTTTACCGTGAGTGAGTGTTTAAAAGAATGAATGATAGGGGTGATGCTTGGTGTGTGTGTGTGTGCGCGCCCATCTGTCTAAACACACGCAAACTAAACACGTAACTCATAATACAGTCCATGTTGATGTATATTACTGGTATATAATATAATACTGGTAACAAACGATGTTTGTTAATGTACTGCCGCATATCATTAAATAGACCCACAGTTGCGGCCACAGGATCTGCATCTGCATATCATATATGTGTTAAGTTGTCTTTGCCGCAAATTACATGACAAATCAGTGCTATTCCATGTGTCCATTAGGCCTATTATTTGGCCATAAACTGTTTGAAACAGTTTGAAATTAATCTGGTCATGCATTTGTCTCAGTGGAGACTGCAAACGCGCTGTCAAAGTATCGACTCGAATGTCAAGTCAAATGTGCTGGCTCTTAAAGGGGATGGGAGATGGAACTCTCATTGGTTTATTGCACGTTACGCCCAAAACACACCTACGGGTTCCAGGCCAACCCATTTTAGATTTGCGCCAGGCGCAAGAGCCATTTATCTGCCGTCATAATAGCAACATCGTCATAGAACCGCCCACAAAGCTACTTCTGATTTGCGCCAAGACACATGCGTTTGAGACTGTCTAACTAGGGCCCTAAGTGTGTAATTGTTTCACTTGGAATCGAAACAGTGAAGAGTAAAAACCTAAATCTATTTGGGCTGGGAGTTCTGGGAAGGAGGTGGGGATTATCCCCATGGTCCCGCTCCATGCCAACTTTGTGATACTTTTGTTTTAGCTAGTGCCATTGTTGTGTATGAGCATCATAATAAGCTATGCATTTAAGTGTCCAAGAAGCTTAAAACTCTCTTGAACGCGGCCAACAGACGGAAATCCATACATCCACACACACCCCACCGTCCCTTCGTCAGCGAAAAAACGTTTTTGGGTTCACTGCCCCTTAAAGAGTTCAACCATATAACACGTTACAATACAGGGTGGCCACCTCACCTCTGAGATGTTGGAGACAGACTCCACCTGCACCTCCGTGGAGCTGACAATCTCAGTTGAGGTGGTGTCCAGGATCTCTACGGCAACCGACACCAGGAGGCGGGCTCTGAAGGACACGCCCTCCCCCAGGCCCTCGTTGAGGTCCTGGTGCTCGTCCATCAGGGTGTACTGCCGGGTGGAGCCGTACATGTTGACCCAGGCCGGGCCCATGGTCGGCAGGAAGCCTACAGACCACCCAGAAGGCAGCATGGAGCATTAGGGCATTATTCAGAAGTAACAGAAGGTTGCATTTACATTTACATTTACATTTACATTTACATTTACATTTACATTTACATTTAGCGTCGGCATTTAGAAGAAGCTTTTATCCAAAGCGACTAACAATAAGAATATTTGTCATAAGAAGTGAAAAAAAATATCGCTGTCGGTACAGTAAAGATGTTCATAGAACCATGTGCAAGTACTAACAATCACCAGGCCAACCCATTCCCCTATACAGCAGTGATAGCTAGCTACTGCAGAGGCTACACAATTAAGTACTATGAATAAATGCAACATACATTAAGTGTGTTCATTGAGTTGAGTTTTGAGTCTTTGGTTGCTGGTTAATGATGAATAATTTTCTTTCATATCCGATATATGTACAGCAACATAACAGCACACAATAAGTACATTCGTCAGAAGAAGGAGAAACAACAATATATCGCTGTCGGTACAGTAAGGAAAAGTAAAGTGCAAAGGACTTACAATCGCTGGGTTAACCCATTCCCCTCATACAACAAAGATAGCTAAGGTAAGATGTTACACAACTAAGTACTACAACTAAGTACAACATGCAATAAAGGGCGCACATTAAGTGCCAGGATGTACAACAGACAGTAAGGAGGGGTAGGAGGGGGTGGCTGTGTAGAATCAAGGTGAACTCTGAACAAGTGAGTCTTGAGTCTCTTGCAGAAGCTAGTGCGGGCCTGATATCAGAGAAGATGAGGATGGATAATCTTTCATCCATGTATAATGATGTAGGCATTGATTATGCATCCTTTGGGCCTTAATGATGCAAAGGATAGTGTCGATGGACTCATCCCGACTCAAGTACTTATTAAAGAAAAAGTTAATGGACGATTCAGCGCCGCTGATTGCGATATAATTCAGTAGGCTAATTAAGATTAGCAAAAAAATGAACCTGAAAGCTAATGGATGCTGATAAGCTGCACCCCCTTCATTGGTTGTTCATGTTTTTCTATTTACTACCTTTGTCGCCCTCGTTACAGATCTTGCGGAGGTCAATGAAGTGGGTCCCTATGGCAACGTCGTTGACCTTATCCGAGTCACGTATCTGGACCTTCATGCGTTTGCAAAGTGGCGGGAACATCTCGGTGAAGATGATCTGCTCGTTCCAGATGGGCTCGTAGCTGCTCTTCTGGACTGTAGTCTTTCCCTGCAAAGAGGAAAGCAGCACGGCTGGACTCTTTGTGGTGGAATTGTGTATTTGGTCTGTTTGTTCTGAGAACACCACTTCTGTTCACTACTGGGGGAACATTGAACTAGATTAACCGTGTCTTTCCGCACATCGTTTCATCCATCTTATTCAAGACATTTCAAAACGCATGACATCAATCCTAGCAATATAATTGTATAACTGTCTAAAATATACACAATATACACACTAGCGGTGTGACCATTTTTTTTTTTTACAAATGAAGCAACACAACTCAAAGATGAAAAGAGGATGGACTGTGACGGCCCACACCTTCTGGCCAGCAAACTGCACTTGGACATAGGGGTCCACCAGGTCCCGACTCTCCCCGATGAACGCCTTCTTGACGTTGGCCATGATGTTGGTGTTCATCTTCGGCAGGCCTTCGGCCCGGTAGATCTTCACGTAGAACCTGGCCCACTGTCTCTCCACCGGCACCCCCTCTGGTAGCAGCAGGTTCCTGGGGAACACATCCACATATAGAGGGGCGATATGTAGCTGAAGCCCAACATCACCTGGGTCAACCCAGCGGGTTTAAAGGGGCTACTTTTGGAGGTATTCTCACACAATTCTGCAAAACCAATTTCAGAGTCAGTAGCCGCATTAACATGCACACTTCTGATCCGCTTAGAAGTGGAAGAACAGCTCAATCAGAATGCAATTCTCTGATCGGAATACAATTCTACGCGGAATAGAAGAGTGGTGGTAAGTGGTGGTGTAAGTTATTTTTTCGTTTCGGCAAGTAGCCGTGTAATAAGCAGGATAATGTAGCCTATAGAACGTCGCCGGTTATAATCTAAAATAAGCCCCTTAAGGGAGAAGTAAGACACTTTTCTTCGCATCGGGGCCTACCGTAATTTCCTGCATATAGGGCGCATCGTGGATAAACCGCAAGCCTTTCATTTATGTATTAAAAAAACTGAATTGTGCATAAGCCGCACACTCAAATGCGCTAATTACGTAATGAATAGGCATGTAAAACCCTTCAGCCAAGTGGTCACTGCAAATTGATGTTAAACTTCATCTTGCTTTTTCCCCCTAACGTTAAGACCGACTAGGCCTACTGCTTGGCACACATTATTAAGGTTACTGTACAGTGGTGGAGACTACGTCAGGAGCTCAATCATCACTACGGTAGAGCTAAGAAGGTTCTACGAGCGCTTCAGACCAACCTTACCAACGAATGACGTACGAAAGAGATTCGTAGCGAACATTTCGGGAAAGATTTTTTTGAATAATTTAATTAACCGAAAATGGATTTTGAGAAATCGTGGACTCATGTTTTGGCCGCACCCATGCATAACTGCATCGTTAACGGAATTTGGGAAAATTTGTGAATAAACCGCGGTTTATATATAGTCTGGAAATTAGGGTATTTTCCCAATAATGACTGGCGTTCTGTACATTATCCGTTACATAACAGCACTCTGCCAACAGTCTTGGCTGCACACTCACATCCAAATACGTAGGCCTACTGTTTGTGGCGGAAGAGGGGGTAGATATAAGACCGGACGAGACACTGACGTCGCTGCGCTGTCCTCCTCCTTCTTATTTGAAGGAGCAGGCAGAGAAAAGCTCTCTCCTGCTTGGCTTTCATTAAAATCAAATACATAAAAATCATATGATCATCGTCATATAACAGTCTAAAGCAAAGGGAAAAGTCGAAAAAGCACCATATCACCCCTTTATCATAGCGCCTAGGGGCCAGAGGCCTGGGGGCTAGGCTGTCACTGTAATGCCATGCATATGATCTGCATATGCATGCCGTAACAATAACTCTGCCTGCAAACATTTCTGAACATGCATAGAGCCGGAGCTTTACTCTACAAGCGAGATGAAGTGTAACGTACCCCTCTACGTCGTCTTCATCGGTCTCGTTGGCCTTGTGCGGGGTCTTTATGGTGTCCCCCTTCCCAACCACGGCGATGTCGCACTTGATGTATCCTTTGCACCCGGCTGTGATGTCGTCTGGGTCCGACATCATGGCCCACTTGTGATAGAACTGATGCTCTGGGACAGGAGGTGAGCAAGGATCAGGGTAAGGGACAGGCCAACCAGTCATGGTTCGTTATATTGGCTAGTGCGTAAAATAGGTCAAGGTGACATTTCTTCACTCGATTTAGATTTCGGTTCATGTCTTGGAATGCACACAAAACAAAACCTTGACATGTGATCAAAAAGTTTATTATATGACATAAAGAGGCTGAGAGGTATGCCATGAACAAGATGGGTTTTACTTCTGCACAGTGGTTTGTGTATAGCATTGTGTAACACACTTGATCTGCGTGCTACAGGTAATTCATTCACCAGGCTGTGAGTAAACGGTGCCAACATCCAGCTTGAAGGTTCCCACCAGCGTTCCGCTCCGCAGAAGGTTCTTTGAGTGGATAACCTTGTCAGAAACAAGCAAAGAGCGGCGTTATGGGCATGATGTAAGGCCTTGGCGCTCTTGTTGTCATGGGAACTGCTTAAAATAAATGAACTTCTGAAAGTCTGCTGTACCATGATGTTAGAACCGACTGATCATAAGGTAGTGAGCACCACTGATGAGGGAGCACTGAAGGGTTATGAAGATATTCAAACTGATATTTAGAGTAGTTATACAAGGGTTACGTAGCTGAGCTTTGTTTGGCCCTCTGGGAAACCGCTTACTCACCGAGAGTTTGATGATCTTGTCGAACATGACGTCGGGCGGGACGTGGAAGTCAAAGACAAAGTACTGCAAAAGACAAGAGAAAAAAGGAGTCTCTAAACCTCACCCCACCATCGATTGTGTACTTATCTGTTACTCAGAACTGTGTTAAGCACAGGAGTTCATCCACGCCGGCAGCTCTCTCTCACCCTTTAATGGGGCCTTTCAGCAAAGGATAATTTAATGCATGAGATTATATATGCAAGAAGAAAGAACCGAGACACTTGCTGTGAAATGGAAATCAGGGGGAGGAGAAGAGAGATAATTGCCTTTTTTTGACGTGACTGCAATCATGTCATGAACATGAGCTTCTCCATTACCTCACCCTGTTTTATCACCTGGTTAATGGCTGGTTATATTCTATTTTCTGAAAAATAGCCTTAGGGATGGCCATGGTTTGAACGGATGCACATATGCTCCCGGAAGCTAAACCATTGAGACCCCTCGTCTCTGAGGAAGGAGCTCAGAGGCTTGAAGCACATGAAGGAGGGGAAGGTTGTGAACACAAAAGCGTCTGTCGTCTTTGCTTAACATCCAGGGTGGCTTCACTGTGTCTGTCCACAGTGTCCGGTCCACACAGTGAGAATTGATTCCAGATGGCGGCCATTAACCATCCCAGCGTGCTGCAGACGTACATCAGGCCTGTTCAGAGAGCAGCATGTAAAGGCGTCCCACTGAGTTTAAAGAGCAGGCAGCCTAAACACACCCATCCCCCCAGCTGGATGACACCACACCGCAACACAAATGTCTTTTAAATACTCGCATACTCCCCCGAAAAAGCTAGATCGCCGAAGAACTCTGGTTTCAGAGGAAGCCGCTCACCTCATTGTAATAGGGGCAGTTAGTCGATTCCTTCATGGAGGTGTACTTCTTGTCGTCCCCGATCTCCACGCAGACCACTGGGTCCATGTTGAGGCCTACCAGTTGCCTCGCCTCGATCACCGTGATGCTGATCTAGACCAGAGGTGACATAGAATGGTTAGGAGCAGTGCTCCTAAATATTCTCAGCAGAGCACTGAGCAGAGCAGAGGTTGGAAACCAGTGTGCCGGCTTGCTTGAGGCAAGGCTAGGTGTGGGATTAAATACATTTTCCTGACATCAGTAACAGTTACGGCGCTGAGAGAGTGAACAAATACATTGTAGGTTGCTTGTCTATCTCGACCTCTCACGAGTGACGCCCAATTAGTGAGCAGAGGTAAATTATCTTGCAGAAATTAGCCTACCCTAAATCTAACAAGAGACAGTGTGTTGACAGTCATTCCCCATATTCTAGTGTGTTACTGTCTGCTGTTTGTGTGCAATTATTACAAGGAAATAAAAATGTCCTCATTTTAATGAGGACACTGATTATTGTCGTAATTTTTTCAATCTAATCTTTTCATTTCTCCTTGGGATCGGGGTTAGACACCTAAGACGTCGAGAGGCGCTTCAGCAGCGGAAAGCAAACAGATCCACATCCCTAGGAGACTGAGCAAACAAGCAAGCGGCCTGCGTTCCTCAGACACACATGAGATTGATCCCCTCGTTGAAGAAGAAAGAAAACATTTACGCTTCTCTCACACTCTATTATTAATAACTAGCACAGGGGCAATAATTATCTCTGACAGATTTGCAGCCCACCTCTTAAAGAATTCCCTGGGTCAAGATGAATGCAGTGTGTTTGATATCTTTAAGCAGAAATGAAGACATGCTAGTTTCGGTCCAACAGGTTTAGGAAGCAACAATGTTTCCCAATAGCTTAATTATCCTTTCCGCCAAAGTACACAGAGGGGAAGAGTAATAAGGGAAGGAATGTTTCTTCCAACATGGGTCTTAGCGTTTATACGGGCATCCCACTGACATGGATAGCGGGGGAACGCCCTGTTGCAGTGTTGGCTCCACTAATGAATCCACTATTTCTCCACACACAGTGTTTAGATCCGAGCCACAGATGATCCATCATCTCTATATTTCCTCTGGTGCTCCCATCTCTATATTTATCTCACAAGCTTAGCAAATAAAAAGGTTTGGTCTGAGGCAACCTCAACTATATAACTATATCAACTAAACAATTTATTGTCAATTATTGTAAATGATATTCACGATCTGAGTTTGTCCATTTGTTTAGTGTTCGTTCTCCCCGTCTGCCAGATTTTTTGACTTGTCCGATCACTCCCTTCCCCTCCCCTGTGTGTCCGTGTGAGTCTTCCCTCCTGCTCCTCATTCCCTCATCAGGGTCTCTCCATATAAACGTGTTAACTTCTTTCGTTCCCTTGTTGGTTCCTTGGTTTTGTCCTGTCCCTTGTCCCTTGGTTTCCCAATCGTGGGGATTTTTCTCTCTGTTCACAGGACAGAGATATTTAGTTTCTTTATTAAAAACTTTATTTCTTTATTTGTTACTTAGTTTGGATCTATCTCTCTATCTACCTCTTTGTTCCTGCTGCCAGCCGCCCAGCGTGACACATGATGTACTCTTAAATAATGTTTCAACCCATTATTTTGTATTGGGGTCGACCAATATTCATTTCACTGTTCTCCTTTTTAAACCTATTCCTTTCAACACACACACACACACACACACACACACACACCTGATAATCCACTGGTCGACCAGCACTGGGTTCCATCTTGATGTCTGGCTTTGACCTATGGGAATGAAACACAACAATGAGATTCCACCAATGGAAATCCCAATCCCTCCACCAATTTCATCACGAGTGTCAGTATGCGTGCAGTGTGTACGGACCTCTTATTGGACACATTGGTGGTGACGGCGGTGACCGAGGCCAGGGAGATGGTGTCGGGGTCCAGGGCGCCGGCCAGACGGATGGCCCTCCTATCCAGATCCTCCATGTCCAGGACAGCCGGCTCATCTAGTTCACACATCACTGAGCCTCAGACACTCCCATAGGACTCCTCTATCATATCACCTAGATCACACATCACTGAGCCTCAGACACTCCCATAGGACTCCTCTATCATATCACCTAGATCAAACATCACTGAGCCTCAGACCCGCCCATAGGACACCAGTCTTTGTACTAGATCATCAACATGGTATTGATGGCCAGAAGGCCAGTACCACTTTGACGTGATTCGGTCACTAATTCTTTCTGTCACCCGTAAGTTTAGTTCCAGTTAGTTACTTGTGGAGTGTGACAGTTGGTGAGTGAGTGATTTAAATATTTAAGCTGGGTTAATTATGCAAAAAAAATAAGCAGCTTATCCAGACTGAAAACTGGCAAAAACTATTCTTCAATGTTCCATCCATTGAAACATGTTTTTATTCAGGATGGCCCCTGGAAATACAATCGCCTGAAACATTGGGCTGATCATCTACCTGCTTTCCTGTGGTCGTCTTTGGAGCTCTTCATCTTGCCGAGCTTCATGGCTGAGAACACTCCTTTCCCAGCTCTGGGAGGAGAGAGGAGGGAGCAGAAGAGGATGAACAGAGGGCTGCTTCCATGAAGGGAAATGGACTCAGATCGGCTGAGTGATGCAGACTCAATTTATTGCATCGATTTCCAGTCTGATATAATGATCACTCATCATGACAAACGGCCTGTTAACAACACGTATACTGGTGAATGGTTTATTGGCGAACCAGACAATTAATGAAATACACAGGCATCCGTTTGTACGTCCATTTCCATGTCCTTCCCTTGTAACCCAACTAGGCTGTCCATTCCTTCTATGGCTCAAACAAGTTCTTTCCCTCCGATCCAGCCTAAAGCAGACAGACTCCAGGTTTACACGTCTACCGTCTACCCCTCCCTCCGCGCAGCGCCGCAAACGCCGGCTCATATAGCGACCAGATTGCGACACCTTTCAAGGCAGGAGTGTTTGCATAAAGCCCCT
>JAOPUD010000098.1:15764135-15775079 GCA_027122715.1 Trisopterus minutus
CTATGGAACTGTCAACCTACACTGACTGGATTAGCAGAAACAGAGATTGGGACCAATGCTGCAGGAGGGAGTGTCGCCACAGATACAGTAAGTGTGGCAACTTCATTGGATCAGAATGCATATTAAAGTTAGAGAGTTCTTTACCAATGGGGCTACAAAAGTGTGTGTTATTTCCGTGCATGGTAAGTGATATCTGTGTGTTGCGGGCACGCGCGTGCGTGCACGTCCCTGTGTGGGCCGCTGGTGGGTGAAAATGCCAGGGCCGTTTTTTAATCCCAGTCCGTCACTGGTATGAGGAGAAGTGTTGTGTATAAGGAGAAGTGTTGTGTATGAGGAGAAGTGTTGTGTATGAGGAGAAGTGTGGAGGAGAGGAGGAGAAGTGTTGTGTATGAGAAGTTTTGTGTATGAGGAGAAGTGTTGTGTATGAGGAGAAGTGTTGTGTATAAGGAGAAGTGTGGAGGAGAGGAGGAGAAGTGTTGTGTATGAGGAGAAGTGTTATGTAGTAGAAGTGTTGTGTATAAGGAGACGTGTGGAGGAGAGGAGAAGTGTTGTGTATTAGGAAGTGAAGTGCTGTGTATGAGGAGGTGAAGTGTTGTGTATAAGAAGGGGAAGTGTGTATGAGGAGGGGCCTTGAATGTAAAAGTGGGTCCAGAGCTCCGTCTCCTGGATTCAGTGCTCCTGCTGGGAAGCAGACGCTAATCTGATTGAAGAAGGGGGTTGGAGCGAAACGGACACCAGACCATAGCGTGATTGAGCTCCCACTAGCAGAAGGAGAGCGTCTGATGGGCTATACAATGCAATGACCGGGCTCACCTAATGCACGGATGTACACCAACTTGTAAGCACACGCACACACATACGCACACACATACACACACAGACACACACCCACATGCACACAGGTATATCAATGATACAAATGTCATTTTAGAAAGTGTGTTTGATATCATTTGATAGAGTGCTGTGTATTGCATTGTCAGCTCTCCACCATCCAGAGTGATTTCCTACTTCCTTCCTTGAGTTACATTACATTACGCAAACTGTCAATGTAATTGACAGTTTGCGTAATGTAATGTAACTGGGTGGGTAGATTTCCTCAATGAAATTAAAGCTTCTATTAATCTGCTAATAGTATTCATTCAGATGGCATATTTGATCCTTTGCATGCAATCAGTTTGCATTGAATACCTACTGAATACTACTTCATCATCAGACTGAATTCCTCAGCATGTAGGCTTGTATGTAGGACTGTGAAAAAGAAGGATGTCAGCAAATTATGCCTATCTGGACGATAATAATTGTAAAACTCTTGACTTTTAACAAACACACAGCCATCCGTTATGCCATTTTAATGGACAGAAGTTATATGCATGACATGGACCGGGCTTTGCAAAAAGTAAAATAGAAAGAATGGAAAAATGTACCACAAAGGAAAGCAAGAAATAAATCTGAGAAGAAAGAAAAGAACGTTAGAGAGAGAGAGCGCAGGAAAAACTAAAAACAGTGAGGGAGAAGTGAAGATATGGAGGCGGACAGGGAAGGAGCTTTTAGTTGAGCGTTCTCTGCCTGAATTATACACCAGCTTATCTTCCTTCAGTGGGATGCAGAGTCAAAGAAAACCCTCAAAGCCCATACGGGAAGATAAAATGGAGAGAAAGTACTGTGAAGGCTGCCAAAATACCCACGGCAAGTATTCAAACTGCCACAAACTCGCAGGGACCGGATTAACTGTGAACCATTTCAAACACAGTTTAAGCAGCCGCCACTTTGCAACCATGTTGTCAGGTTCGCAGGTACATCTGCTGTAGTGGTGGAAGACATTCAGCACAGTATTCATCCACAGTCCTCACAGCAGCTGCAGCAGTAATGAGCCATTATAAAACATATGTTCCAGTGATATAAACTTTTAAAATCAATTGACAGGCTTTCTAGGAAGTATTTCCACATGGGCTTCACTGAGCCAATTTGGCCGTGTTGATACAATTTCATAAACATGCTTCAAAACAGTCCCAATTACCCCCCTTACAAAAGCCTTACATCTGTCTTTCCAACACCCTGGCAACTGAAGTAGAGAAAGGAAAAACGTCTATAATGTGTTGTGTTGTGCACTGTGAAGGGCCTCGATGCCCCAGACCCTCCACAGGGGGAGAATGGGACCAGAACCCTGAGTCCTCCCCCTCAGTTGTTCAGTCAGCCTGCTGTATGCTTGGCAATGGGGACCTGCCGGCCATGAGGCTACAAGCCAGTGTTCTAGCAACAAAAGCGGACCTCTCCCCTAGGGGAGGATGGTCGCAGCCCAGGAGAGAATGGTGAGCGGCCTTGAAGAGGAGCCCAAGCTTTAAGAAATACAAAGAAGACGAACACTATGGAAGAGGGACCTGTTGTGTGTGCTGCCTACCCTGTCTCACCCCTATTTCCCTTGACCTCCACCCGACCTCCAGGGCATAAGCCCCTAGATTTGCACCCTCCCCTTCACCCTCAATAAGTTTTACACCCCAAGAGGGCCTCGGTTCCATCAAACCGCCCTAGTACGTTTATTGATAACCTATCTAGGAAAGAATGTGTCACCATGAATTTGTAACAATTCAACAATTGTTAGCCAGTGGCTGCTTTCCTCCTGGAGTTTTAACTCAATACATCTAATAAGGACGAGAACAGGACTAGAGCAGCTTGTCTGAGCGGCCATGGACCATCAGAGTGGGGACAATAGAGGAAATGGGTGATCAAGTGTGTGTGTTAATTTTGCCAGCTGGGGGACAGACTGGAAATGTGCGTGCATTGTTTGTTACATAAATGTTATGTAATACAAACCGGCTCATCCCACTTGGGTTCTAAGCGTGTTGTGTGTTTCTATACCCCCTCCTCACAGCCAGGGAGAGGTATCGGTTCACTGGCCCTTGGGAGCAGGTGTGAGGACAACACAGGTTACGACCATTCGTGAATTATTTACACACGCTCAACTCTGCCTGCGAGGGTGTGCCCCCCTTTGTGTGTGTGTTGGCGTGTCAGTCAGTGGTGGGGGGCAGGTAGTGAAAATTTGAACGAGACACACAGTGTGGCTGACACCGATAGAGACACTTGGTCACAGTACCAAGTGATGGCCTAACTGTCTGTCTACCCACTTACCCGGCTACCTGCCCGCACTCATTGTGCATGACCCAAGTCCTCCACAAGGCGAGGCAGACCTATGAGTCGGGGAGCGGCTCACGTCTTTTGGGGGAGTGGCTTTGGATTGAGTCCTGATGGGAGGGATGGGATTTTTCAGGTGAATGCTTTCAAAATGTAGCCTGCTCTGGCAGATTGTCCAAACTACCTACCCTAGCATTAAGTTTGTATGTACTCAAAATGTACTCCAAAAAATATGTATATACGTTTTTTTTATTAATGTTGTCATAAAATGGTTACAAATATATATTTGTACACTTAAATTCTGACCAGGGGCACCCATGCATGAATGCACTGGTAATGATAATGATAATACAAATATATAAATAATCACTAAATGCCATGCATCTAATGAATACATATTTATATATAGCCGTACATTTCTCCTCTATGTTTATGTTTAACCCTTTGATTGTACAATATCATTTAGACCAACCATTTAGTCCAATGCTGTCTGTTCTACCTTAACTACTAACATTTATTTTAGCATATTTGATACTAACCAAACAAAGCATTCTCAGAGCATCACTGTATAGCTCTCAACTGACACTTCACCTGATATTTTTGTCACCATTCAAGTAGTAATCACCTGCTTTATAACCAGTCACTATAGGTTATAAAGCCATCAAGCCATCTGGAGGTCAGTGTTATCAGGACTCAACTAGTCAGCTCTGAGGGGACGGCTGTGGGCAGTGATAAACACAGGCGCCATGCAAACAAAGCATCAAACAATTAACCCTGTTTGGTTTTCAAATGTATTCCGTGGGCAAGCCTCATAAATCTCTGATCATCGTATACAACTCAACGCGCACGCATGCACACGGACAATAAGGTGACACACACAAACGCCCACCGAGTCTGTGTATGAGTGGACACTCACCATAGTATTGTGAGCATGTGTGCACACAAACACATCATCAGATACACACATGCAAACACCTACACAAATAAAATACAAATAAGAAAGAATAAATACATATCAAGGAGAAAAACAGCCAGTCCCCAGTAGATTGTACAGGTTCAACCCAGGGACCATGATCCATCTCCATTAGGCTGCCCACTCTGTGAGTCATCACAGGCCGCTCTGTTGTTCATGCTCTAATTTGCGTGGTGGCTCACTGTACAACAGATCCATCTATTATCGCCATCCAACACTCTTTCATTTCCTTCTTGAAGCTGTGATGGAAAAAGTCCATTCATAGCGCAGCCCGGCGGTTCTATGTTGTCCGTTACCAATTCAATTGCGCACTCAATTTGGAACAAGCTTCAGGGGCCCACACCAAAGACTCCACAGTGCACTTCATTGGACATGGCACAAGCTCTGTGTCGCTTTGATAGCTCCCCAACTGTGATGGATAGGTAGACGGAGGCTGCATGGCAGCTGTTGTTGGATAGGATTATCTTGATTGCTTTTTTCCACACCTCACCTGTTGGTGAAGACTTTGCTGTAGCTGAACACTTGGACCTCCAGTATCTCGTTGCCATCCAGCTTGCTGCCGGTCGGCCATCGGAACGTCTGAAAGAGAAATAAATGAAGTTGTTTTTCATTTATGGGGGAGGGGGAGACGGGGGGGTATCCAATATTTGCCAATCTTAACCTGAATTTATTAAAATTGGCAACGATTTGTCATTGCATGTTATGGTTGACACTGTTAGAGCCTGTATTATACTGCAGTACTTGAGCAATAAGATAATGAGCAATAAGAAAAAGGGTGTAAAGAATGATAGAAGTCCTATAAGCACTCACTATGAATATATTAAAGCTCCTGGAGATTATTATTTTGAAGCCAGGCAGGCTCCAAGATTCTTAGTTTGAGAGTAACCTTTATTGAAAATAGTTTCAATACAATTACAATAAATTGTTTTTAGTGGATTCGACGGCGCCTTGGACAGTGTCTCATCTCTGTGTCTCTCTCTGTCTTCCATGGGCATGACAATAAATCATTTTTATTTGTCATCAAATCAAACTACCACTGACAAATAGCATGATAGTGTCATTTAATATGGATTTTACTTGAGCCACTTTGTAGCAAATACAAAGTAATATAATAACATTAAAAAAACATCCATTAAAATGTCATTTTACATAATCTCCACTACACTGGGGGCCAGTCAAACCACAGTCCAATCATGATCAAGGGGAATATTTGTGTCATATGCTAAAAGATGATGATCATCAAAAACATTCAGATGAAAAATAAAGAGGCTTTCAAAATCCATTACTTTGCACTTAGCTTCGCAGTGTTTTGCACTAGTCAAGCGGCGGTCAAAGCATAAAGCTGCCGAATTATCATTATTATGCCTTTCATTGCACGTGGCGTGAATTTCCTCTGTGCCTCCTAAAGATCTCTGCCCGGACCCGCACAACGCTCCTGAGAGGACAATATTCCCCGGTAGGAAGGGAGTGGAGGGGGAGCAGAGGAAAGCCGGAGGTCGTTTAAAATCTCATTGGCCCCCTGCTGCCCGGCGCTCTGATCCACCAGACCACGGGGGCGGTTGTGTGGCGGGCGGCCCATTCATCAGGGCCGACTTATTAAAGAAACCTGGGATACCACCTGCCGCTGTTACTCATAGCAACCTGGTGGACCAGAAAAAACGAGCCAATAGACCGACAGTCTCAACCACAGAAGAGGCTGCTTACATAGGTTGTCCAAAACAAACCTAATGAACGTTTTAGCCCCCTATCGACTGTTCAAAGAAACAACAATATGTCACGTGTGTCAAGGTTTACCAGTGCCAAAACAAAATGGATGACATTTGTTTTATTCTCACTGGAAAATGCAACATTTTAACAGAATTTCAGCATTAAGATGTGTTTTGAAAACCATTCTAGCGATAATGTAAATTTTATTTGAATAATCTTCAGTCAGTGTATGAATATGATGTTGAGTGTGTTAGTTGAAGTAACGTTTTCAATCATCGTGACTCATGTGGGCGCAACTTGCTTGTAGTTTCATTCAAATTCTTTGCGTGGTGTAGTCATCTGAGCTGTTGCGTTCAGTGCTATTTATGGAACTGAAAAGAAGAAAATTTGTCGACCCCTTGGTCACTTAATTAGTTCTGCTCTGTAGGGCAAGTGTCATAGTATGTTATCTAAAAACAAATGTAAATCGTAATGCCCTAATCATATATCCAAGAGCTTGAAAATCATTTAAAGTGATTCATTAATTTGTCATGATTATCCTGTTAAACCAGATGTATTTATAAAATTAAGTATCTGAATGGATCTTTCGATGGAAGCAAAGCCAAAATAAACTCCACCACAATAGCACGTCGTCCTAGACCTAGTCCATACACTCTCTAAAAAAAGCACTTGAAGAACATCATCAGTTACATAAAATATCACTTATGAGCAAAGCACACAGATGACGAGACACCACAAAGACACTGAGACAAAGAACATGCAGGCTGAGGGAGAGCAGTCTTCATATGAATCACCATGGCAACAATAGAAAATGTTGCATTAACTTACATATTTAACATCATACATTCACTGTATGACAGACATTTTGTATTGCTGTTTTGATAGGGGGCTAAAACACTTACATACATAAGGGTGCCTTATGCGTCCATAGCGATCTACCTGTTGATCGTAAAGGTAGTGCGGGTAGATCGTGTGACATTCCCCCCCCACCCCCAAAAAAAAGAATTATCACCCAAATGGCATGTACCACTTGATTGACTGAAATTCTCTGTCGGACTTTGACAATCTCTTTCAAGACTTTGCCCTACTTTAGCCAATAGCTGTCCATTTAGGAAATCACAGTGCTGATTCACCTGGACATTTTTGCAGTGGAAGATTTGGACAGTAAAAGCAGATATTGAGCTTAAGTCCAGGGCTCATGGACAATATTGGAACTCCAAATATGATATAATGTGATACCTCCTTGACTGCATTATTTGGCCTTTTCCCACATGAAAATGATTAAGTACAAATACCGTTCCACCATGAGTGATCTCATGACTGAAGTCATTTGGAAGCCTGCTTGAGAACAGCTACCAACAGCTGCTGTTGGACCATGCAACCCTGGATGACTCTGTGCCAGTCATCAGAGTAGTACTCAGTATATTAATAAAGTAATATCAATAAGTATATGTTTTAGAATTTTTAGAATGTAGGTAGATCATTTGGAAGTAGCTTGCAAGCCGAAAAAGTGTGGGTCACCTATACAAACAAGCTGTCGTATAGGTTGGACATCACGTTTGACAGTCAGGTCCGTCTGCAAACAACGTGTGTAACGTTTGAAGCCAAAAAACATACATTTATTTTTCCAGGACAAACTTTTGATGACGTCCGAGTTACCTGCTATTAGGCAGTGACGCAGATAGTTATGTGGGAATATCTAGCTAGTGTGTTATTATGCATACGTTTGTCAAAATACTAAATCACTACTTGATCACTACTGCAGTGATCAAGAGAATTTGAAACATTTTATCAATCAGTATCACTTTAAAGTCAACATATTAAGGATTTAGTGTGGTCGATTTGTACATATTTAAAAAGCTAAATTAACGGAATGTACTGACTTTGTTTTGATATGAAAAAAATTATTCAAAGCATTCTTTTAATTTTGTTCAATTACATGTTCCCATTATATGTCTACATGTCTAGACTATTGAAATGTCACTTTATTGTTGTCCAATTTTCAAATACACAAGTCTAAATGTACAAAAACACATGCCCCAGAAAGGCCATCTAAACTATCAATATATTTTTCCCTTTTGAGGTCTTTAAACGCTTGTTTTCCTTCTCTTTCATTATTTGTACATGCATTGACAACATATTGTTGTCAATGCGAATTAACACAATCATTTTTTGGCAATCATGCTCAAGTATACTTGCATAGTTGCAAGAAAACTTTTAATAGCTACATTCACCCTGTGTATACATATACGCGTGTATGAGTTGTAAGTCGCCTTGGATAAAAGCGTCTGCTAAAATGCCCTAGGTACACACTGTATACAAAAGCAGAAAATAGCCTGACCCCTTTTCATTTGAATGGGCTCCACAATGCCTAGCTTCCAAGCACCCACAACACAGCACTGCAACTGTAAAAGCGCCATATATTTCTGTTCGTACAGCTAAATTGGTTTTGCCTTTAAAGCAGCCTGCAGCGGGCTGTGGACCAGCGTGGCATTAATGCTCCACTGTTAGCGCCCACAGCACCAGGAGCTGGGAGAGAGATGCAGTAGTACCTGCATCTTTGATTTGATTTCAAACTAGGACACTAGAGACCATAGGAGGTGGAGCAGATGGGATCCACAGTGACACTCTGAGGCACAGTGGCCCCTCTGCAGAGATTAACACATACTGCATGCTGCCGGCCGTGATCACACAAAACCTGCACTGGACATGTTCATGTGTGAGTCTGTTTAGGACACGGTATTTAGGTTTGGGGGCTTGGCAATCAACATTTTTACTATCCTGTGAGGAAGTGAGGAAGAAACACACACACAGGGCACAGAACACACAGTTTATCTAGTCCGGCTTCTCAATCGTTCAACGCCCAGATGGTCAAAGAATCTACCTCCGTTATTAGCATTCCTGGTCTCTATGTATCTTTGTTCCTGTATCCGAGATTATCATGTTCTAACCCACTGCTCGCTGTTCCTCCACTGCCTTCCTGTTTCTACACTGACCCCGACCCGGCTGGCCTCCCGCATCAACCAGCCTCTGCTCCTTTCCATCGAATAAACATTCAGCGCTCGTCTGTGTCTGTGCGTTTGGGCTCCCCCAACCTAGGCCGTATCACAGAAGGCCTCGTTCAGGTGATAGGTACCGCAGCCCCCACGAGTCAGCGTCCACTGCGGGGTCACCCACACCTCCTCCACCCTGCACCCTCTGATGACCCGTCATGGGAGTGCTGTAGCCATGGAGGAGAGGAACAAGATGCCTGCGAGGATGGATTATGAAGCCGGGTCACATGGGCGCTCTCTCATATGGCAACACGCTAAGAGAGCAAATATTCTGCGTCGAGACTCATTAACCATCTGCCTCGTCTCGCATGCGGAGCTCTTAGTGGGAGTTTAGGGGGGTGGGAAGCTCAGCATCAACACCCCTGAACACCTCTGGTCTCGATATAATACACAGAGCCGTATGAGCTGCAAAATAATACAATAGGAAAAAATGAGGCAGATAGAGACCGTGCCAAATGGGTTTTAGACACAATCTGGTCAGGTTCCTTTAACGAAAAAGCTTATTTTTTAGCTTTTCAAGTGTATGCTGTACGTGTTTCTGCCTAGGTGGTTATGGATTAATGTTTGAGGTGAAATGTGTTTGTCAAGTCTATTTGTTCACATTGCATCCAGTGCATGTGCGTATGTGTGTGGCGGTGTGTGTGCGTACGTGTATGTGTATGTGTGTAAAAATTGTCGAAGAGAAAGTTCAGTGCAGCAATCATTAATTATTAAATGTTGTTGGACCTAGTCGCTCTCTCTGGTATCTCCAGCCCTCTCAAACACAGACCCAGGTCTTCTTTTCTCTTCTCTATGCTTTAAGTGATAAAACAGACATACTGCATATAAAATAGCAAAGAGGTTATACCCTGGGAAATAATCACCTAAATGACTTCAACTCTACTGCAATAAATCTGAGAGGGGAGGAAATGCAGCAAAGGACCATGGGCAGGAATCAAAGCTGGGTCGCTGGGGTCAGGACAGAGCCTTTAATGGTACCCCCTCCATCCAGGGATCCACCAGGGAGCATCAACTCATCTTTTTGTCTTCAAGAATTTGCAGAATCAAAGATGTGATGTTCATCTAACAGATTCTTTAAAAGCGAAATGTATGATTATGTTTGATACAGTATGCTTCAGCTAGAGAAGTGTCCGTGTGTGTGTGTGTGTGTGTGCGTGTGCGCGTGCATGTTGTATCTGACAAGCCGCGGGCTCCTGGAAAAATCCTTCCTGTCCATGCACCCACCAAGCCTTCTCTCCTCCCCCACACTCACCCCCATTGTCCTTGTTTCATCTGATCAGGCTGCCAGCATCGCCCCCTACCTCCCCCACGCTCACCCCCACCCTACTGGTTTCATCAGGCTGTCAACACCGCCCTCTCCCTCCACCAAGTCCACCCCCACCCGCTGTGCCCTCGTCCGCTTAATGCTCCATTTCTTTCATGTCACCTTCTCCTCGCACCGTCAATTACTGGAGCACCACCCTCTGCTAGCTCCTCCAAACACTCACAAGGGTCTGTTCTGCAGGGCTTTCAAACCAATATCCTTAGTTTCACTATCACACTGTGCACATGACACAATCTGCCGTCTGTTATTAGGCCTGTTTAATGAATCCCAGTCAACACTTAAAGGGGTGATATTATGCCAAGGGGTGTGTGTGTGATTAGCCATTACAAGCCATTTGGAAATCTGCCTTTTCCTGTGTTTTAGTGACATCACATCATTGGATATATGATGAATAGATAAGCAACAAAGTCCATTGGGTAGGCTGGTGCACTGATCTATGCAGCATACATCTAGGTGGACATGCCCACTCATGAAAACAGGAAAAGGGCTATTTTCAAACGGCTTGTAATTGCCAATCACACTCACACCTGGTGGCATAATATCACCCCCTCACCCGGCTCATCGTACTTAAACACATAACAGGGACAGCTGCTATCCTGGTTTAGAAGCCTTTAACTGCTTCAGTATTCCCTTCTGGTTAAGTGACCAATTGAGCATGATGGTGACAATGATGGAGATTATGGGCCCTATTTTAACGGTCTGGGAAAGCGCAAAGCGCAAGTAGCTTTGTGGGCGGTTCTACGGCGCTATCGCTATTT
>JAOPUD010000098.1:15852194-15871972 GCA_027122715.1 Trisopterus minutus
TGTGTGTGTGTGTGTGTGTGTGTGTGTGTGTGTGTGTGTGTGTGTGTGTGTGTGTGTGTGTGTGTGTGTGTGTTACAATATACAAAGCCCCCACAAAGGTTAATTTGATTGAGTAGTAGTTGAGTATGATTTGTTGGTAAGGGTTAAGGGTTTGGGAAACCTGCCCACATTATTAATTAGAGTTAAAATCAGCCTGAGACATTCACACTACTTCCCTCAGTACTTTGTTCAGACATTAAGCAGCTATATTCTGAGCAAGCTCAAGGTTTCATGAGAAAATAGAAATACATCTTGTTGGCACACCCAGCCTTTTATAGAGCAAAAGAATAGCTACATTAAGACATACAATCATCAAGGCAGGGCCCAAAAACTTAAACCGTCCCCTCATTTAAATGGTTTTAGCTTGTATGCTTTTATGTTTATTGCATGGTGCAGTGTAGTTAAGTTGTTTATGCACTAAAAGGTAGATCAAAGCCACATCTTGTTTTGTCTCTTGGATTCTTTTTTAAGGAACAGACATTATATTCACCATGAAAACTAAGGCGATGCACATAGTATATGCAAACATTGTAGAAAGGTTTTGTTTTGCAACAAGACAAGAGTATCAATCATACAAATCAAAGTGAATCCTCTTCTTGCTTTGGTTTATCCATGAGCCGGCGAGCTGCAGGCGTCGTGTAAAGGGGGCATCGCTGAGGGGTTGTTCTGCCGACATCAACTGGCACAGCAGATCTCTCCAAGGTCACAATCCCAAACACCAAGAGGCAGAGGGTGGGATATGAAGAGATGGAAGCTCCTTCTGAGTGACCAACTGCTCCTAACATTTGACAGATGGCCTGATGGCAGTCATGCTCCAAAACAGGTTGGACCAATTAAAATTGAGCTTGTCAACTCAAACACACAGAAATCAAATTACTTAAATAGTCTCAATTGATTTAATTGGCTGACCTAAGATTACATGATGACAAGTTCAAACAGTGAATCGACAGATGTCTAACTGTAATTAAATTGGAAAAAGGTTGGTACTTCACATTTTTGCTAAATTCAATTTCCTCTGTGCCGGGAGTGTCCCATTTCAGTTGACATTTAGTTCACATAAAGTCTTGTCGTCTGTCCAAAGACGTCCTTAAAAGTGGACATTTGCTACTGAAAAACATTAAATCTGCATCGCCCAATGCAAGTGAGTCATGTCAATGTACAATTAGCACCCTTTATATTTAACAAGTAAAACAATAAGCCTCAATTTGACAGAAAGGTTTTTGTTTGAGGATTCCAGATCATTTAGAAATCAGATTATAAAATAATTGGAGGATTTAAACCAAATGAAGAGTGAGATGAAAACACTGGAGAACACTGCCACCTGGGGGTACTTCTGGTATCCTTTAAGTAGGACAGCATCATATTGGAGTCAACTTTAACCTCTCCAGACAACCACAGAAAATATATACACTGTACAACATTTTGGGGTCACTTGGAAATTTTAAAAAGAAAAGCACTGTATATATTCAACGAAGATAACATTAAATACATCAGTATACATTGTTAATGTGATTATAACTATTCTAGCAGGAAGAGCAGATTTTTAATGGGATGTCTACATAGCTGTACAGAGGCCCATTTCCAGCAACCACCACTCCAATGGTAGCTTGTTTAGCTAATCGTGTTAAAATGCTAATTGATTGATTAATTAGATTGATTAGAAAACCCTTGTGCAATTATATAATAAACATGAAATTGTCTAGGTGACCCCCAACTTTTGAACGGTAGTGTATATTGGTTAATGATCATTTTCTTGTGTGCATTTCTAATTCAGCATTTCTGATATCCACATTTACATTAGACCCTGGTTGGGACAGAGAAGCTCTCAAACATTGAAAATGTGGTAAAGAAATTTTCTTTAGATTTCTTCTGGTAAAGCACTTTGGGTATTTAAGACATTCAACAGTCCAACATTATCATCAAAATTCAAAAGCAGTATTAATAATCCTAACAATACAGAAATGACACATACAGAGTGGACCTTAATTCAATTCCTATATCTTTATTATATTACATCAAAAACTGAATCAAAAAATGGGATTTTAAGTGCAATAATTTGAGACAACCACAACAGAACTCACGGGGCTAAACATGTTTGTGTTTTGGTTTTCCAACATGTAGAAATATGGCAAGTGCTACTGGTGTACAAATCCTACAGCCATCCTAGTGACCTATGAGTGATCGGTAAACCTGGAGCACATGTCAAATGCCTTCAACTTTGTGGGATTGTGTTGCGCTATACGGCCAACATTAATTAGCTTTACATTGTGCGTTAAGCGATTCTTTAGTATGACTCCAAACCCTTCCTCAGTTTGAGTTCCATCTGACCTAGATCCACCAAGGGTGGGGGCTGGACAGAGGAGGTTTAGACAGGGGTGCCATATGGGGAGGGTGGGGAACTACTTTTTAGCAGTCTGGAGACGCTCGCCGACATTCTCCCAGTTGATGACATTCCAGATGGCCTTCACGTAGTCTGGCCGCACGTTCTTGTACTGAAGGTAGTAGGCATGCTCCCACACGTCGATGCCAAGCAGGGGAATGAGACCTAGGCAATCACGGAGAAGACCGGCTATGAAGATCCACCAAGCAGATCTGCTCTATCTCAGTGCACAACTGCAGTAGAACACATCATGGCACATTGCCACATTTGGCAGGTCAAATAATTCCAGGTTGCACATCAATCAATTGCTGGTCGGTATCATCTTCCACTCAGGCAGTTAAACACGTTCTACTAAAAGATAAGTACAATTTAGAGAGAGGAGGATCAGAGGAGCTGATATACAAAAAAAAGGTATGTTTGAATGTTTTTTTTTTTTTATATTGCCAGATTGTGATCTCTTCAGTACCTCAGCAAGTTCCAAATTCATATTATGTTGAGTATTAACTACACGTTGACTATCCAAAAGTTAGTTCTCAATTTACCTTGAAGTATATTAAATAACGTTGAATAAGCAGGCATGCGTAGCCATCTTGGGAGCTAACCTGTGGTCCCTTGGAGGGGGTCCTGGTTGGGGCAGGCAGCCACACGCAGACGGCCGCTCTCCTTGTCGTAGCCCAGCCAGCCCCAGCCAGAGCCCTGCACGGCCACCGTGGCCCCCGACATCTTCTCCTTCAGCGCCTGGAAGGAGCCAAAGTCCCGCTGGATGGCCACCATCAGCTCACCTGAGGGCACGAGTCAATGGGGAGCGACATGACATTCATACACGGTATTTATCATCTTAATCCACACTTTTATAAAGGGCAGAACCATGCAAGTACCCCACACTGTCACACATAACCTTCATGTTTAGAATATCCAGAGTTCTACTTGAAATTCATTGTTTCAGTTTCAAGGGTATAAAGTCCGGCCTGTTGTCTCCAATCCCAGGACCATTAAGATATGAAACAGTTATCCCCCCTCACCTTGTGGCTCCCCTCCGGCGTTGGGAGAGAGGTTTGTCCAGAAGATGCTGTGATTGAGGTGGCCTCCTCCATTGAACCTCAAGGCCGGCTGCAGGGCAACCTGGGCAGTCACGTCTCCTGAATAACACAAATGAAGAGATCAATCATCTATTCAAAATGCTAAAACATGCATAGAACACCTACACATAAATGTGATGATCAAATGGATCATGCATTACTGTAACACAAAGCCATATCCTGGCCAATGGTTTGAAACACCCCTTACTAAATAGTACATTAACATGGTTCGGGCATCTGGTAAGGATGCCCACTGGGCACCTCCCTAGGGAGGTGTTCCAGGCACCACCTGTGGTGAGGAGGCCTCGGGGAAGACCTAGGACTCTGTGGAGAGATTATATCTCAACACTGGCCTGGGTGAGGGTTAGGCCTCCTCCTCCTCCTCCCTCCTCCCCCCCCCCCCCCCCCCCCCCCGGGTCAGAGCTGGTCAATGTGGCCACGGAAAGGGAAGTCTGGGGCCCCCTGCTTAGAGCTGCTGGCTGGCCGCGACCCGACCCCAGGTGAGCAGTTGAAGATGAGGATGAACATCATGCGACAAAGTGAAATACCCTTTGCTAGAGCTTCCTGGTACTTCTCCTCCGTAACATTGAGGTTGTTGACATAGGTGGCGTGATGCTTGCTGTGGTGTAGCTGCATTATCTCGGCGTTGACGTGGGGCTCCAGGGCAGCATAGTCGTAGGTCAGGTCAGGGAGCACATGCTTCTGTCTGACAGACAACACCTGTCCCACAGCTTTGCTTACGGTGGCTGTGCACCTAAAACCCAAAAGATAGAAGATAGAAACCTAGAATGATCTGTAGCAACATCTGCAACGGAATAACTATGAACCAACCATATAGATAACAGAAAATAAAAGTTGGCATTTACTATTTTCTATATTATCTATAGAAAACCGTTCGTATTTTGTAATTGTTTGCAAGGATAGTGTTAGTCTCCAGACAGAAAATTAAGCCTCTTAATAAAGGATGGTTACACACTAAAGAAATGTCCAAGTATAGATAAAGAAAGAATGTAAGGAGGGAAAACATAGTATTTCAGTACTTATGAAGTTCTGGTTACACCAGAAGATCATGATATCTATATTATGTTCCAACTGCGTAGGTTTGGTATCTGCTGTGAACTCCCAGCTGTGGGACTGGGACTCCCAAGTGTCCCATAGTGTTGAAACAATGAATGTGTCATCTCAACTAATTCAACCCTGACCATTTACGTGCTCCGAATGTATTCCACTAGAGGGACACGATCAAAAGTTGTCAAATGGCATTTGAATAATCACAAGCTAACCAATGTGTGATGCTAGGCTACAATGGCATTCATGCTAACTAGCCTATTCTCGTGTCTTTCTGAGTGTCACGAACAGCTACAAATAAATGAATCTTGATTTCCCAATGCTCCTTGACAACATGTGCGCTACACCCGACGGTGGTACTGGGTTTACCTGTGCATTTGGCCCACTCTGCTGAGCATGATCCCAGTGTTCAGACTCCACAGCACTGGAGGCACAAGTTCATTCACACATTGGCTGCCCTTGGAAATGTTACGTCACTTGAGCAGAATGAACCATTATCACGAGGCAGGGGTGGACAAGTCTGTCAAAAAAAATGTTTTTACACTTTACACACGGATTTCATTCTCACCAAACATATTTAAAATGCAGGCTCTATGCAAGTGCTATTCTATACAACGATGTGATGATTCGTTGTTTGTTTGTTTTACTTTGTCCCACTGTTCATAGTACAGATATAGATGAAAATAATGTAAATTGGTTGCTGGTTTAAACATTTAAACTGTATTTCTTACTGGTAATGTGGATGTAACATTACATTAAGAATAACTTTTATTATGTAACCTCGCAAATCCTATAACTGCAGCCAGTGTTGCCAGATTGGGCCAAGTTTCCTGCCCAATCTGGCAACACTGGCTGGAGGATGAGATTATGTCAGTACAAACTGATATTAAGCTTACATCCAGGGCTCATGGGAAACTTTGGAAATTACTCACAAAGGAGCAGTATCCAAACATGAGAAAATGTTTGATGAAAATCAAATACCAAATTCCCCCATGACTGATGGTCATTTGGAAGCCTTCTTGAGTCTAGCCAACAGCAGCTACTGATCAGAGGTAAAGTGTAAATTATTTTTTTTTACACATATATTTGAGTCAGACAGACTGTCCATCCCTGCCTCGTGAAAATGGTAAATTCCGCTAAAACCAGTGTTGCCAGATTGGGTGGGAAATCTTGCCCAATCTGGCATCCCTGGCTGCAGCGCGGACCAGTGCGGGCGAAGGAGGGCGACGGCGCATCGGGCTTTCTGCGGCTGCCGCCATATATTTTTCGTGCTAATTATGATGGCGACTGTATCGACACACGGATATTACAACTAGCTTCACCACAACCAACACGGGGGCCGTACTTCGCGTTTGTTTTATCGTCGATTATTGGACCCGAGTGCGCGGATCTGTAGGACACCGAGCGGGTAAGTGGAGCTTCGGTCTGCCTAGCAGCAGTCCGCTGGGCTCCGGAAAAGGAGCGCCAGGGAGGGAGCCTCTTCCTTCACCGCCATTTTGTGATAACAAGAAGCCGAAACGGAGCCAGTATTTACACGCTGTTCGGCTTGAACACTGGCTAACTTGTTAAGCCATACTGTACGCGACTTGTGTTGAAATTGAGTGTAACTCTATATTTCGTACGTATTTGCGAGTTCACGTTTTTTTTACAATTCGTGCTCCTGTGCGCTGCACGCACGCGCCTCAGCGCAGACGTGTGTCCGCCAGTCCATCAAGGCACGTCACTGCGCTCTGGTATCCCTTCTTTAATTCAGATATGTGCTTTATATATATATATAAAGAGGATAATTCGTGTTCCGGACTTCTCACCACTATGTGACAGGGTGTCTTGTCCGCCGTCACGACCACGTAAACAACGTGTCGGAGTTCTAAGACCCGAGCTTAGCGTCACAACGTGAGCTCAGCCGCTCGGTTGTGATTAATTTCTACTTTTATGTGTTGCAGAGTTCAGAATGACCGAGGAGCCTCTTCCGAAGAAGGTGAGTGTTTTTATGCGCTTCAACGATTAAAGCCCGGCCTATACACCCCGTGTGCTCTGGCTCTAAGGCGGGCCTCTTCATTGATGCATTGGCTTTCTCTTCGTCTAGGTTCGCCTCAGTGAATCCGACATGAAGACCCTGACCAGGGAGGAACTGTGTGTCAGGTAGGTCAACTGAACACTGCCGGGCTGTGAGCTAGTGTGGTGACGAAGCTTTCGTCTGGTTAACACTGGGTTCAAACGTTTTTTTCTTTTTATAGGTGGAAACAACATGAAACCTATGTCCAGGTCCTCGAGGCGAAATATGCAGACTTGAGTTGTGAGTGCAACGCGTTTTAATTCAACTCAAACTATTTCCTGTACGTTATGCTGCAGACCCCCACCTGATTTAATAGTGAATGTGTTTTAATGAAATGCATGTCGCAAGAATGGCTTCCATTTTCTAATGCATCTTATTTCCTCTGTGCACCGTCATAGCCAACGATGTGACGGGGCTGAAGGAGTCTGAGGAGAAGCTGAAGCAGCAGCAGCAGGAGTCCGCTCGCAGAGAGAACATCCTGGTCATGAGACTTGCCACCAAGGAGCAGGAGATGCAAGAATGCACGGTATGTGCTTCTCCATCTGATCTTTGCGCCGCTTATTGAAGCATCAGGTGTCCCTGCACCTGTGGTTTGCTGAAGCCAATCATGCCTATTCAACAGCAGAAATCGACTAGTAGGCAAAATAAGTATAGCCATTAATAAGCAACAGTTATTATTGATAATTAAATTTAGGGGATTCGTTTTTAACCAAAGCGACTTAAACCATTAATTCACACACCGATGGCGGAGTCAACCACGCAGGGCGACAGCCAGCTCATAGGATGCAATTAGTGTGAGGCGTCTTACTCAGGGGCACACAACCTTCCAGTTACAAATCAACCCGCTCTCCCTCCTGAGCTACTATCGCCCCAATCACATTGTAATAAGCGGTGTATTCTTCCTTGCAGTTTGTAGTTGTACCTTTTGCTATCACACTGTGGAACTATCCTTGCTCTGCACCACATGAGCCATAAAGGTCTATAAAAAGCCTGTGGCTGGTGCTCCCCATTCTGCGTTTGAGATTGGCATTTCAGTGGATCACCTGGTTACTTTACGCTTGCAATTGCCACTCTCTCCATCAATCGCTGCCTTGTGCCAGCTGATTTCCATCCAGTTTGTTCGCGTGGGTCAGGGCGGGTTCTCTTTTTATACAATTGGATGTAGATGGTGACCTGCCAGTATCCTTTTTGTTTTATTTCTTTATTGCACGGTAATGCATTAGTTAGCATTGTCTGCGCTGAAAAGATGATGGATGAGGGGGAGCGAACCCCTGCTGTGAATTTAGCTTGTGAGTAATGGAGGTATTGGTGCCCATCTACTGTCTTTGGAGGTGTAGTCAAATGTTGTTCTTTTGAATGTGAATGTGAGCATAATCTTCCTTCTTGGCAGCAGATTTAGTTTGCTCCTTATGCGCCTGCCTTATGGTTGCTTTCATGAAAATGGAATGCCTGTTGCATTGTGGATGAAATGGTCCATCGTTGATGCCTGTTGATATTTCTAACTTGATCCTGGCTTGGATTGGATAACGGTGATTAACACAAATGGCGAATAAAATGTGGCATCCATATGCTGTATAGTTAAAAGGAATAGGATGAGGGGCTGGAGATGTAATTACAGAGTGTGTACTCCTGTGTCCTGTGACTGTACTGATGTCCCTTTTTTCCTCCCTGCAGACCCAGATCCAGTACCTCAAGCAAGTCCAGCAGCCGAGCGCTGCCCAGTTGCGAACGTCCATGGTGGACCCGGCCATCAACTTGTTTTTCCTCAAAATGAAGGGCGAACTGGAACAGACTAAAGACAAACTGGAGCAGGCCCAAAATGAACTGAGTGCCTGGAAATTTACACCTGATAGGTAAAGGCAATCAAAAAACAAAAAATAACTCCCCTCCCAAAAACAAAAGTCAAGACCTCCTCACGACCCCACTCTCACTGCAGGCATGCAGGGACTAAAGGTGGAGGGGAGGCAGAGGTACTCCCCACGAGACTCAGACTCTTACTGAAAGCCAGACACTGCAGAAACAAACTGCCATGTTGGGTTTTTTATGTACTCTTGCACCGTGCCAGCTACACATCACATAATGTAACTTGGAAAAAAGACGGTATGGTCAGGTGACACTTGTGTTTTCAGATCTCTTCCCCCTCCCCACCCCCCGTTAACCCCTCACCACCCAAGGGCCTGCAGGAGTCGGGACTGTTTGTTGTGAAGAGGTGGTCTCTCACTTCCTACATGGATATGCCCCCAAACCCAGACCAGACAGTTGACTTAACATAGCTGGAGTTGTGGTGGAGATTGAGTCAGTCTTGGGGGAGGGAATCCTGGCTGAAGCAAGCGGCTTTCCTAGGCCTAAATCAGCAGTTGAACTCTTGACAGACCGTCCCCGTACCACTTTGTAAAAGACTGTGGGACAGGTTGCCTGAGAACCTTTTTAAAAAGACATTCTGGGACACAGTCTAGAGTACATTGCAATAATTTGCAATAACAACAAAGGTTTTAGGATGAGTTCTGTGAGACTTTGGGGGATGAGCCGGTAGTGATGATATGAGACTGTTGGGGAGGAGCCATAGAATGCTTAAGACTGTGGAGGCGGAGCCAGACCCCCAGTCCTGAAGGGACTATGGTTGAGGCCCGACGGTCCGACCGCCTGTGTCTCTGAACACAGGCCGACACACGGGTAGAGTGTATTTCCATGTTTTCTTTGTGACTTATTCTTTTGTTGATGTTGTTGATGTTGCTGTTCATTTCCTTTTTCTCTCTATTCCCTAAAGCCCCTCTGCACTCACTGCAGTGTGTGAACAATCTAGAACAATTGGCACAAAAGCATTTCTCTGCTCTTACTGACTGCAATGTAATAGTGGTAGAAGATGTAATGAATGAAGCTTCACGAGGTGTCGCCTCGCCAAGCGTTCAATGGGACACACTGCTGAGGGTGCGAGTGCTCTTGTTAAATGCAAATGTCTTAACTCAGTAATGTTTCAAGTTGGTGCCAATGTATTAATTGTATACATCTGTATATTTTTGTGATTGACGTCACATCCACCCCTCAGTCTTAACGAGCAGCCCCATCTAGTTTTCATTCTCACCAATGTGGTAATCCATCAGGACTGTACTTTAAATTTAAAAAACCGATTTTTAAAACATTTGTCATAGGTCATAGAATGTGAATGTAATGTTAATGCACTCATACAATCATGACTAGTTTTTAATATGACCTCTAGTTTGATAAGTTAACGATTATACACTGGAGAAGATCCCTTCTATACTTCAAGAGATACATTATTTTTATTGATGCCTAGCATATTTTCTAGATAAAATGGCCGCATGCATGTTTTTAAAACCCTAACATGAGATCCTTACTTTTCAGCTTTGTCTGCAAATCCATTTTAGCACATAGTCCACATCACTATGCTCGTAGACTGGCCATGTTAACTCTGCCATTGGGCCAAATGTGAGATGGCATTGGTAGTACTTAGTGCTCTTGATTTTTTTCTGTTTTATGTTGAGTGTTATTGCAGTTCAGGGTTGATTGGTAATCCTTTAAGTCACTGTGGGGCTCTGCTGTGTTCATCCTGTCCGTGGGCCCAGGGTGTCTTTCAAAGTATAGCTTGTACTTTGTGTTTGTAATTACTGATGCTTCCAAAGCTATTTTCATTATCTGAATGCAGTACTTACAGCCAGTTTTACTTTGAGGGTTTTGTGGCTGACTTGCTTTAAGATTCCGTTCTAGAATGCTATGACCTTCTCACACTGTAATTGTACACAATAGAGATGTAGGCCATGGTTATTTATTATGGGTCTCGAAGTATAGTTAACGGGTTACCTAGTTTGTTTATTTCAGTTTTTAGAGTGGTAATCCTTATGAATCTATTTTGAAACCTAGTCGGAGGGAATCCACTAGAATCTGAACAAATTGGCAAATAATTGTTAACAGTTTTGCTGGGTGCGACATGGTATATGTACCTTTGTACAGTACGACGGTGTACCCTGTCTAGTCTTGGATGAACACTCTTTAAAGTGGTTCTCATCACATTAGTATTGGTGGCTAGGCCCAGTCTTTGGGAGGCGGTAGGGCCACCTACTCTCTCACCCCTGGACACGCTCTGTCTGCTGGTTCACTGTGTGATGTGAGACTTATCTCCCTTGCAGCCAGACGGGCAAGAAGCTGATGGCCAAGTGTCGCATGCTGATCCAGGAGAACCAGGAGCTGGGACGCCAGCTCTCCCAGGGACGCATCGCCCAGTTGGAGGCTGAGCTGGCCCTGCAGAAGAAGTACAGTGAGGAGCTCAAGGGCAGCCAAGACGGTAAGAGGCTTGCTTTGGGGAACGCTCCCTTCCTTCTCGAACATTTTCTGTTCCTCTTTTTTGGGTATAATGTTCTTTTTCATCAGCTACAAGACTTCTGACTTTGTACATTGTGTGGCTTCCTTCACCTCCAGAGCTGAATGACTTCATCATCCAGCTGGATGAGGAGGTGGAGGGCATGCAGAGCACCATCCTGGTGCTGCAGCAGCAGCTCAAGGAGACCCGCCAGCAGCTGTCAGCCGGCCCCGGCACCCCGGCCGCCGCCGCCCCCAGCAGGCTGTCCCCCTGCGCCTCCCACTCCTCTGCAGAGAACTCTGGCCAGCAGCCCGCCACGCCCTCCGACTCCCTGGGCAAAGACTATGGGGGCCGCGTCTCCAACGGACCCAGCAACGGCAACTCCTCCCAGCGCAGCGACACGGCCACGCCCAGTCTGTACCGCGAGGTCAGCAGCACCGAGGAAGACTTCCCCATGTCCCCCGCGGCCTCCAGCCCCGGCGAGAGCGAGGCCAAGCGGCCGCGGCGCTCGGAGGAGGAGGCGACCGGGAGCCAGGCGGGAGGAGGACGGGCGGGCGGTTTCGGGAGCCAGCTTAGCGCCGGGTACGAGAGCGTGGACTCGCCGACAGGCAGCGAGACGTCCCTGACCCAGCACTCGAACGACACAGACTCCAACACTGACCCGCAGGAGGACAAGGCTGTGCCGGTGGTCAAGGGGAGCAGGACTGCGGGGTCACGGCACACTCAGAACGGCCTGGACTCGGGCGCTAGCAGTGGTGCGGTTTTGTAATGTTCAGTCTATGTACTTTGTATACACATCTTAAGGTCCTTATTTCTTTTTTTTTTAAATACAAAACATGATCACAAAGGCTTAGTATGTAACAGTGCTGTTGTCCAGGAAACGACTCAGTTTGCACCCACTCTCCCTCTTCTTTAGTGAGGCCTCTGCCCTGTTTTTGTTGTTCAGCAGGAATGTTACATGACATGGTAATGTTGGTCAACTCAATTTGAGCAGGCGTATGTTCAAGGTTAGATTTTATTTTTTCCTCTATTGCTTGATTATCTGAAATGCATATGCTTATCTGAAAATCAAACGGCGTAACCCATTGTCAATAAGTCTCCAAGTGACCATTTCACTAAATCACAGTAGCTTTGCAAAGTTACATTTTCTTTCTTTTTTTTTTTAAGATGTTGGTGGTTTTCTTTTTTTTACATTTTCCTTTTTTTTTTTTTTTTTTTTAAAGGAGTTTCCTGTTGAATAGATTCTGTTTGACTTGTGTGTAGTTTATATGCAAAGTACCTTGTTCATATTATTCTGACTTCAATCCTTTTCATGTATTGACCAAATATCAATAAATACTTTTAATAGTATTGTGAAGAATCATTTGTTAAAGACTAACTATAAAGGACACAATTGATAAAAACAGGCTTTTACCTCCTGGCTGAAGGTGGGGTGTGTGTCTGAGGACCCTCCTACATCTGGGGACACATTAGAAGGAAAGCAGGCCGGTCCACATTCACTCCTACTGTTTAAGCCAGGCGGGGGAGAGGTATGTCTGTTCTATTTTTTTACAGGGCAGTGTAACCACCACCATGACAAACAAGACTCGAGGACTTGTTCATTCCACGTCTGCTGTCACCGCTTGGTCCTCTCCTTGTGATTCCTCTCCAGGGGCTGTTGTATAAGTGAGGCTTTCCCAGAGCTCTGGGCTTCACCATTGACGCAGGTCTTCCCGGTCGCACAGGGGCGCTGGTTCCTACAGTCGTGCGTTGTCACTTCACTTGGGGTAGAGCGCTTCAGTCCACAGCCTTGAGCCTCCAGAGCACCATCCCACCGTCCCACCGGAGCAGCACCGAGCAGCAGCCCGACGCGGAAGCAGCCCGACACATCCTTTTAAAATGAATCCTGAAACGGTTGTCATAGTCTCCGCTGCAAGAACGGCCATTGGTACTGTACAATATCGCTAACGCAGCTTCGTTCATCGTAATAATTATTTGTATACGTATGTTACTACAATATTTCCCTGCTGCAGTTGTTCGTTTCGATGTATTTGACAGATAAATCGCGTATCAAATGAAATGCTCAAACTAAGCAATTATTTGTTTTCCATTCAGCATTTTTGTTCAATTGAATGCGTATTTCTACGTGTTTAGTTGGAGCGTGTTCGCTCCGGCGGTCTGCTGATTGGCCGCTCAACCTGTACTGATAGCTGTCCGGGCAGTGATTGGCTGAGATGCAGTAGTGCGACTGGTCCTAATATTGGCAGTGTTACAACATGTTAAACTCGTTACACTTATTTTATGCACTTTAATCTATTGGTCAGAGCTGATCTGTTGATATAACTATTTACCGTACGTTCGTTTTACCGTTTTTTTTTTATTTTATGATAACTTGATATTATGATACGTGTAAATTATAACCCCCATCGTTTTGTTTACAGTGCCTTTTGATTGTTGATTGAGTCATTGTGCTCTCTTTGCCTTTCTCTTTAAGGACAACATAACAAAAGCTTTTTTTTCTTGGCTAAGGCTCCTTCAACGGTGCCCTGTCCACGGTGCCTCTGCCTGACCTGTGCTCCGTGGTGATAAAGGATGTCCTGACGAAGGCCGGGCTGAGGCCCGAGGAGGTCTCAGAGGTTATCATGGGACATGTGCTAACAGCAGGTAGGGCTTACGACATCACACTGATAAATGGCATAGTTGTTGATAGGGTAATCCTGGAGTGGGCGGGGCAGCAGGTGGGGAGACTCCTTAGGGTACTGAATCTCCAATGTCTGCAAAACACTTTTCCCCAAACTTAAGCTCAATAATAATATATTATCAAAAAAACGGTCAAAATCTCATGCTCCACTGCAGACATGTTCAGAAGAAACTGATCGTATTTGTCACTCAAGTGGTAAATGCTGTCTGGATGATACTTTCTTTCTTTATTCATAAAAATTATTTTAAAAAGAATGGACTGGAATGTCACGCCATCTATCTGCACTACTTTTGCGGTCGATCACGATCAACATATTGGGCACAGCTGATGTATACAAACAAGAACACTGCAGATCGCTATGGATAAGACACCACACAGTAATTTCTCCTTTTTCATGTCCCCGACCCTTCCTGAACCAGGTCACGGGCAGAACCCGGCGCGGCAGGCCAGTGTCAAAGCGGGCATCCCGTACCCGGTGCCTGCCTGGAGCTGCCAGATGGTGTGCGGGTCAGGGCTGAAGGCCGTGTGCCTAGGGGCCCAGGCCATCCAGACCGGGGACGCAGCCGTGGTGGTGGCGGGGGGCATGGAGAGCATGAGCAGGGTAGGTAGGCAGTAGCTCAACGGCTCAGGAGGTAGAGCCGGTTGACTGGTAACAGGAAGGTTGCAAGTTTGATCCCGGGCTCCTCCTAGCTGAGTGTCGAGGTGTCCCTGAGCGAGACGCCTCACCCTGACTGCTCATGACGGCGTTGGTGTGTGAATGTGTGAATGAATGGTTCTAAGTCGCTTTGCATAAAAGCATCTGCAGAATCCCCATATCTGTAAATGTAAAATGCAAGTCTCTAGAAGCACTCGTCGATAAGACAAACCCAGAGTGTCCGTCACACCTGGGTGTCTGGTGACCAGCGGTCTGTCTCTGCCCAAGGCTCCTCACACGCTGCAGATGAGGGCGGGGGTGAAGATGGGCGACGCCGCTCTGCAGGACTCCATGGTGGCCGACGGCCTGACAGACGCCTTCCACGGCTACCACATGGGCATAACGGGTGAGGAGAGCCAACACAGCACACTCAACACTGGGCTGTCAGTGTGGACCATGGGGTCCTATGGATTTCCTTTCCTATGCAGCAATGAACTATGACCAGCCATACGATCTTGCAATTGATCTGACTACTATGTCATCAAGGCTGCCACTCACACTTCACTTAAACTGCCCTTTTCATTCCTTACCAGCCGAGAACGTGGCAGAGAAGTGGAGCGTTACTCGGGAAGAGCAGGACAGATTTGCAGTTCATTCGCAGAATAAAACGGAGGCTGCTCAGAAGGCTGGACATTTTGAAGCGGAAATCGTCTCTGTCTTAGTGCCGTCCAGAAAAGGCAAGGGTTGTTCTCCTGACACCTAAACTATTGTTTACATGCTTCATCTGTTACACCTTGAACAATGTTGAATAGGGGTTATTGCATCCTTCCTTCAGGTCCCGTGGAGGTGAAGGCAGACGAGTTTCCTCGCCACAGCAGCAGCATGGAGGCCATGTCCAAGCTGAGAGCCTGCTTCATCAAGGACAGTAGCGGGACTGTTACCGCCGGCAACGCCTCAGGTACAAGGCTGCACGTCAGACATGATGTCTCCCAAGTGTCTGCCGAATATCAATTGACTGGCTGCCATCGGTGTGTGAGGCTCATGTTTTCTTTCTTTGCTAGGTATAAATGATGGAGCAGCAGCAACTGTCCTCATGAGCCAATCAGAGGCTGACAAGCGGGGCCTGAAACCCATGGCCCGCATCTCCAGTTGGGCTCAAGCGGGCCTTGACCCATCGATAATGGGGACTGGACCCATTCCAGCCATTAGGAAAGCGGTGAGAACTGAACTGCATATTTAGCATAATACAATTAAATTAATCTTTTATTCTTCTTGTGCTATTCATTTATTTCTGATTGCGGTGCAGGTTGAGAAAGCAGGATGGAGGCTGGAGGACGTTGACCTTTTTGAAATCAACGAAGCTTTTGCTGCACAATCAATCGCTGTGGTAAAAGAGCTGGGCCTGAATCCAGACAAGGTGAGCCGTCTTTAGATTATTAGCAGTCCCCACAATTCTAGGCAGAGGAATGCATGAACAAGCAAACACCTGATTGATCCTGCGGGGTGGCAGCACCTCAGGAGGTAGAGTGGGTTGACCGGAAGGTCGCTGGTTGGATCCCCGGCTCCTCCTAGCGGAGTATCCCGGTGTCCCTGAGCGACAACTCATCCTGACTGCTCCTGATGAGCTGACTGTCACCTGGTGTGGTTGACTCCGCCATCGTTGTGTGAATGTGTGATTGTAAGTTGCTTTGGATAAAAGTGTCTGCAAAATACCCTGAATGTAAATGTAATCCTGTCCCATCAACATTACCTTCCACATTACCCTTGTGCTCACCAGGTGAATGTGAGTGGAGGAGCCATCTCTCTAGGCCATCCCATAGGCATGTCTGGCTGCAGAGTGCTGGTCACCCTGCTGCACGCACTCCAAAGAACAGGAGGGAAGAAGGGCGTGGCATCCCTCTGCATCGGGGGCGGGATGGGCATCGCCATGTGTGTGGAGAGAGTGTAGATCACTGCTGTATGGGACGTAATCGTATATCTTCAGACTATCTGGAAACCTAACTCATTTATGGGGGCTGACCTTGAGGTGTTCTATGGCAAGACAACTTGATTGATGTTTCTACCATCTTATCAAACAGGACCCGGTCTTATCTTGTGACCTGTGCTGCTTATATCGCTTCTCCTGGATGGTTATGCTTATGTAGCAGGTTAATGGCTTGGTGCTGAATTACCTCACAGCAGAGCTTGGGTTTTTGGTACACAGCCAATTTCCAATGCCTTGAGAATATATTTTAACTGACCGTATAAGTGAGAGCTGGGAAAATATTTAGCAATAACTCGACAACACTGTGGGCCTCTTAAATACTAATCCATCCTTATACTTTTGATGTATTTTGCCAAATATAAGCTTGCATCCTCCAGCATTCCACTCTCTTGGCAATGTCCTTACATCTCAAATGTACGCACCTAGGCTACATTGCTGCAGTGTTCTGGATAGTTTTAAGTCTATTTATCTTGTGTACCATTATAATACCAAAGTGAAAATGTTTACTAACGATAACAGGAATATTAATAAACAATTCTAACCTAATCTCTTCCTGGGTGCTTTCTTCCAAAAAAAAAAAAAGGTGCAATTTCAGAAAGACAGCAGACCCAACAAATTGGGTTAACAAATCAACAGTCTACAACCATTGAGGGTTTATTTCCAAGTGTTCAAAACAAATCTGTTACAATCCCCACAGTAACAGGCAGCGACATGAATGCAGGAGTGAAGGACTAACGAGCAAATTGCAGGCCAATGCTAGTGACAGTTACAGGACCGTAGAAAGCTCCTTACGTATAAATACACGTACAACACACGGGGATGTGGCAGGGCTCCAGGCGGCGGACAGGGAGGGGGCCCCTCTAACCCTCTAGGGAGCCGGACGCCACTGCGTCGCTGTATGAGGGCCCGCCTTCCTTCTGTTCGGGGAAGAGCTTGATGAGGTCGTCGATACGCAGGATGGTGATGGCGGCCTCCGTGGCAAACTTCAGGCTCTTGGTCTTCACCATGGTGGGCTCGTACACGCCGGCCTGGCGGTTGTCTCTGGGCTTGCCGTTGACCAGGTCCAGACCGATCCTACCGAAAGAGGGGACCGTTGAGTGAGGTTCCAGAACATGCACGCTTGAGCCAGTTTAAGATAATTTACGACAGGATCTGAAGATCAATCAATCAAATAGCCACGACGTATCAAAGAGGGGTGTAGACACTGCACTCCCACCGTATAGCTTTAAAATATCAAAGGGTTTACCAATATTCACCTCAAGTTACCATCAACTCAGTTTTGGAAATACACTGAATGATACGTTATATCTAAATCCCAGCCCCCCATTCAGTTTTGTGTTTCAACTTGCTCAAAGTCTGAAATGCAGATTGATTCAACAGGCATCATGATGCTACCACCTGGCCTCTTTTCTTTCAGTCTCAAAATTTTAGAATGAAAATGTGTCCCATCACAAGTGGTGACTGAACAGCTCAGAGTGCAGCTGCAGCCTTCACTCAGACAGGTATACTTTATCCCACGCGTATCACTGTGTACACTACTGGGCAAGCGTCACAGCAAATTTAAAATGGGATGACATGAGTGCAGCACATGTCACACAAGGAGTGTACGGCCTGGCGTCTGAGTTAGGATAAACCCTGTTAATGCACACCTCCATTAC
Source organism: Trisopterus minutus (assembly GCA_027122715.1). Taxonomy (NCBI): domain Eukaryota; kingdom Metazoa; phylum Chordata; class Actinopteri; order Gadiformes; family Gadidae; genus Trisopterus; species Trisopterus minutus. The sequence goes on from JAOPUD010000098.1 coordinate 15,870,088, forward strand.
CCTGAACATAATTTGAAGCAAGTTGTCCATCACTTTAAGATAAAAAGCACTAGAGGAAGCACCCATTTAAACAACTTCGATCCTTGTGAAGTGATTAGTTACAGGAATATGATTTGACGCGATACTGGAGGCACTCGCTGGACAATGCACTCACCATTTGAGGTTCTTGCGTTCAGGGTTGATCTGGGCTTCGTTGTGGAAAGCACGAAGCTTGGCCACCAAGTCGGTGGAGTCCTGTGCTGCGTTCACAGCCAGGGTCTTGGGGATGACCAGGAGGGAGCGGGCAAACTCTGCAATGGCCAACTGCTCCCGGGAACCCTGAAGAAACAACAGTCTTAACGCAAAAACTATGCAAGCATGGCCACAAGCACGACCGCCACCTCCTGAAGAAAGACAAAAAAAAGTGTTTTTTGAAGAGGTAACTAGACATGTGCCATCATTGCATTTAGAGGTAGCGGAATGAGGCCGCCAAAACCTCCTCGGACACCGATGGACAGTCACTCTATCCCGTTAGCATAGCCACTCACCTCTGGGGAGTCAGATGAGCGGTAGTAAAACAGGAATGGCATATACATTTTTCCACATCTTTATTCAGACCGCTGCAATCCTTTATTGTGGAGGAGATGAAGAGGACTGGGGGGCTTACCATGCTGGTGGCATAGTTCTCCAGATAGATGGACAGCGCTGCCTCCACAGCACCTCCTCCTGGCACCACAGACTTGGACTCCAGGACCCTCTTGACCACACACAGGGCGTCGTGCAGAGAGCGCTCCATCTCGTCACACATGAAGTCGTTGGCCCCGCGCAGAATGATTGAAGAACATGTACGCGCTTTGGTGCTGAGAGAAAATGCAAAAAAAAAGGGTTATGAAAAGCACTGCCATGGGTGACTTCCTGAATAGCACAAACCCAAGGCATTGACTGGTAAGCATGAGCATTTCCTGTTCCTTTCCCCAAACGGAAATATTCAGGACATACTTTTGTCTAGTTCTAGTAAAGATTTTTCACCAATAAAATATTTTTTCTCAATCAAAACTTTCACTACTAGATTTTGCAAACACAAATGCTTAAAGGTGTCATTGCATAAATTTTTCATTCATTTTGCGGTGGTCACTAGTAGCGATGAATGCCCTGTGAGTCACTCACTCAAAAATAAATGCCCAGTGCTCCTGTTTCACGCTGTTCTAGTGTGGAGGACGAGGTGGGCCGGGAGGAACAACATGATTTGGGCTCTTACTCATGACATGCAAGCTCAGCACCGGCCTCCCTGCCTCGATGCCGTGGCCCGGCGCCGTGCCACGCCGTGAATACTAATTCACCAAATGACGTCAGTTTTCTTTTTCTGATTCACTTGTTTATTCATCTATTTTCTTTCATTTGCTAAATGCAATCAATTGCTAGGCAATCGAGGTAGAAGAACATTTTCACGTTCAGCATGCATATGCGACCTATCATATTTCAAAAAGGAACAAGTACTAAATGCTCGGGAATGACATCTTTAAGGAAACAATCTGTTCCATTTTCAATGAGGGGTGCGTTCGAGGAATTTAACATGACGTTACCGGTAGGCAAGTTAGAGACCAGTACTAGTTCGGCACCAGTCAATTACAGCGTTCTCATCCTGACCACCGCTTGGTCCTGCCCATGATGCACGCAGAAAAATGTAATTCTGACTAATTAGTGAAGACTCATTGCCTTTACTGTACACTCACTCATCATGCTTAATGATGTGCGTAGTCACCCTCGCAAGGCCTAGTTTGAGCCAGAAAACTAAGAGCAGTCGATTATACACCCTTATTCTCTGAATGAAATGACACACACACACACACACACACACACACACACACACACACACACACACACACACACACACACACACACACAC
>JAOPUD010000098.1:15873677-15884206 GCA_027122715.1 Trisopterus minutus
CTAACGCCAGGGCTCTGACTCTAACGCCAGGGCTCTGACTCTAACGCCAGGGCTCTGACTCTAACGCCAGGGCTCTGACTCTAACGCCAGGGCTCTGCCTCTAACGCCAGGGCTCTGACTCTAACGCCAGGGCTCTGCCTCCCCACAGAGACCATGGGGCTGACAAGTGACTGACACCACTCCACTCCACTCCTCATTACGCTAAGGAAGCAAAAGGGGTCTGTCAAGACGAATGCTACGGATTGAAACCTCTTGTCATCCAGTCTCTTTGATAGAGACACAAGAAAAACTAAAAAAAGTATTTATCGCAGACGTCAAACTGATCGTCTCATTTTATTTTATCGTGCAATTTATTTATTTATTGCTTATCACGACAGGCCTAACTTAACTACTAACTGCGATTAAGATGTGGGTAGTTTTTTAAATACAGAACCACACAGTAGCACTGGGCTGCAATACAGCAGTTCCTTACAGGTGGCCCATATTGACAAACACTTAACATTAGTGAAATAACCTATTTTAGTTTAAACTATATGCAAAGGACTAGTGAATATATCCTGCTTCCAAACTTCCCCAAAATACATAATAAAATGCATCCATTAAGACTTTAATAGAAAGAGGGTTGTATTTTCGAGGGCTTTGAGTCATACCATCAGGATTTCAAAATAACCTGGTTTAATGTAATAGCTCATAAGTCCGCTCAATGATATGCATTCATATAATTGTGCAAATTTGAATTGCTGAAAGGTGTCCAGTCCAAATAAGTGGCTGAAGAGCTTAGGAGTATAGCTGCAGCCTCAACTCGGACAAGAATATTGTATCCCACGCGTATCACTATGACACTATTGGGAAAGCATCACAGCAAATTTTAAATGGGAAGACTCCGGTTAAAAAAAACAATACAAAGAACGGGGAGTAGGCCTCATGTTCCTTGCCTCTGTCTGATCTGGTCGAGCTTCTCTGGGTCATTGATGATGACCTGGACGCCCATCTTCATCTTTGTCTTCTGAAGGCTGAAGTCCAGGCAGGCGACCTTGGCATTGGCCACGCGCTTCACCATGCCTGCAATTGGATGTATGCCATCAGAGTCAGGCCAATATAACGGGGCATAAACTACTGGGCTATGCACTTTAATAGGAGTTTTGTTTGGCCATAAGAGGGTGTCACAGTTCACAGAGAATAACTGCAACTAACCAAGTCTCACGGTCAGGGTAATATCTCCCATGTTTTTCACCGTTGTGCCACAAGAAACAGACACAACGGCAAACTTCATGGGAGTCAATACAGGGTGTATAAACAAACAATGTATAAAATAAACCATCTGTGCGTTTTACATCAAATTTAACTTACTTTGTGATCCCACGGTGCAATTCACTGCATACCCGTTGACCAGGAAACTCTCCTTCTGGCTGCGTCCATGGGCCTTCAGCACATTCACGGAGTTGATGGGATATCTGGCCACTCCCTTGCTGTCCACAAACTTCACAGCCAACGCAGCATCCACTACCATGTTGGCAAAGAACTCTGAATCACTGAGGGGGGTTGGTCAAGGAACCATAACCCTAAATTCTTTGAAAAAGAATGAAGCTCAAACCATGATAATCTCTGAAATGTGTACATTTCCAACCTCACTTAAAGTAGTATTTTGTCACAAAAACATTAAACGAAGCATTTCAAAAGGGTCTTATGTTAGCTGCTCATCAAAGTCACAACTGTTTAGTTTTTGGTACCGCACTGGTGGAACGATCTCCCTGCCGATGTAAGGACCCCCAGCATCTTCTGTAATAGCCGGGGTGGCTATGCAGAGAAGTCCCATCCAACTCGTTGTACGTCCTGGCACTTCATGTACTCACTTATTGTATGTCTTATTTAGTACTTAGTTATGTAGCATCTTATCATAGCTATCTATGTTGAATACAGGGAATTGGTTAACCTAGCGATTGTTGGCCTTGGTTCTATGAACATCCTAATCCTAATGACTAATGTACTTATTGTAAGTCTCTTTGGATAAAGGGTCAGCTAAATCCGCTAACTGTAAATGTATGTGCTCAATTTTGGAAGATTTCTAGGCATGCGTCAACCAAACATCAGGTTAACCGTCACGAAAATCCCAAATTATAGTAGAATCTTTTAGCATACATGGATTTATCTGATGTGTCGCAAAAGTTTTGAATGCCAATGTGTCCCATCACAAGTGGTGACTGAACAGCTCAGAGTGCAGCTGCAGCCTTCACTCAAAGACGGGTATATTTTATCCCACGCGTATCACTGTGTACACCACTATGCAAGTATAACAGCAAATTTTAAATGGGATGACTGAAGTATGATCCCTGATATCAAGCACCCAAGCCATTTTACACTTGCTTATTCCTCACATCTTGATGGTTCCCTTTAAAAATGTAGACAGAAACCCTACGTGGCTATTTGAAGCTGGAAGGATACACTCCGATGATCTTGGAAGACATGGAGGTCTTGGCTGCGTTAATAAGGCATTCCCTTCCCAGGTCTTCTGTCCCGATGGTCAGGTTCTCATTAATGTAGCGCACAGCCTCTCTGCAAAACGTCAACAAAGGGCACCATTTTTGCATGTTCAAACAGGGGATGAAAGAACAATGACTTGTGGCCAAAGCACAAACGTACATCCACCTGATGTGTGTACTTACTTGCAAGCTAAACGGTATCCACTGATGACTGACGTGGGGTGGATCTTCTGCTTCACCAACTCGTCTGCGCTTTTAAGCAGCTCTGCTGCCATGATCACCTGAAAAAAATAATGCAGTGATGACTCCTTTCTTGGCTCATTTTTTTGAAATGTATACATTTTAATAAATAGGCCTGGAACTACCAAGTTCAAAATAGTAAGAATGCATGGATTGAAAGCTGATTTCAGTAGTTCAAAACGTGACAGCTTTTACTTCTTCACCATCTACTGAGTTTGTTATGTACGATCATTCACGTCATGTTATTTCCCATAGACATTTGACTGAGGGAACCGGGATCCTCGGAGGAGGGACTTATTCTTCAGATGTCTATGGTCATTCAGATGACAAATGTACAAAGGCAATGTATCTACTAGTGCTGCCGTGATTAGTCGATGCAATCTACCATGAAATTTAGTCAACTGCAATTTTATTAGTTGACGAGTATTGACCGCCTATTTATTTTTGTTGTCCCATCTCAAACCGCTCACTCCACAGATCTGTGTGCTGAGCCTGCCCTGCTGGTTAATCTGCTACCCTCTTTCTTCCCCCTGCCCTCATCTTCACTGCTTTGATATGAAAAACGGCTGAGGCAGGTGAGCCCTCCGAATCAAGTCAAGTATTTCAGGCCAACTGGTAAAAGAGGGTCACGACTTTCAAACATATAAACCATAAAGCCTATGGAAACCTTGGGCGAAGATTAGTCAAAAGTTTAGTTGTTAGAAAATTTGTCGTTGGTGGCAGCATTAGTATCAACACGCTGCTAAAATGGCTTCACCAGTCTCGAATATGTGCATATAAATAAAACTAACTGTTGACAATCCATGATACTTTGTCATCTTATAATTGTCATACTACATACAAGTGAACCCCCCGTTTCAGCTCTAATTTCAAAGTTGGGAGGACACCTTTAATATAAAATGTGAAGAGCAAGTAAATTAACCACAGAAGATATACATGCAACAGAAGACACTGAATACACCCACATAATAACTAGACATGTGCAATTGTTGCATTTAGAGGTAGCGGAATGGAGGCCGCCAAAACCTCCTCAGACAACGATGGACATTCACTCTATCCCGTTAGCATAGCCACTCATCTCTGGGGAGTCAGATGAGCGGTAGTAAAACAGGACGGTTGTTTGTTTTTTTCATATGCATCTATAGATTTCCATTTATGATCACAGCACACAATAGCTCAACACATCCAAATCTTCATTCAGACCACTGAGGTATTTTATTTTGGAGGAGGCTGATGTCATTACTCACCACGGAGGTGGTCCCATCCCCGACCTCCTTGTCCTGCAGATCAGCAAGCTCACACAGGACCTTGGCTGCAGGGTGCTCCACTTCAAGGAGCTTCAGGATGGTGGCCCCGTCGTTGGTGATGGTCACATCCTGTCATTACAACCACAATTAGAATCCGGAGGACACAAGAGTAGGCTTGGTTCCTCAAAAGCCAGATAGCAGCAACAATACAAGATAAAGTAAATATCTATCACACTTAATAGTTAACAGCTCTTCGAATATCTTCCAGTATTTTTTTCGGCAACTCACCCCCTACATATGTATTAGTAGTTTTTTTTGAGACTAGCGATCATCATGATCAAAGTTAGACCTACCCCAATGTCGTCCACCAACATCTTGTCGAGCCCCACCGGTCCCAGGGAGCTCTTGACGATGTTGGCGATGGCGGATGCAGCCATGACTGGAAGGGCGATGGCATGGTTTAACATAAACAACCCTTTTACATACCAAAAAGCTTTTGGAGTTTACACTAGTGAAATAATGAAAGTGTTACTGCGCCACTACAATTGAGACCGAATCCCATGCAGACGAACCACACCTTCATAGCATGACAGTAAGTAACGTTACATCCCGTTAGCACAGCCGGTAAACAGCCGCCCCAATGAATGAACGGGATTACAACGGGCCGGGAGTGCTAGCACACGAAACTGAAGTGGGTGAGGATGAAGGACGCTGCTGGAAAAGTAGGGGTGCATCGCATGTGTACGTGCTAGGGAATATGTGCTGGCTCATCGCACGGGTCGCCGCTAGCATTAGCCATCATAATCCTAGCTAGCATGTCCGCACATGCTGCCCGGGACCCCGTTCAGCGGATGGTCTCGGGCCGCCCGTCACCGAGAAACACGCAACCGCTTCAGGCACCAAGTAATCACGAAGCCGCCTTACCATTTTGAGTGCGAACAGACTCGCCAGTCGTTCTCTGGCCGAGCACGTTTAACGGACCGTCTAATAGTGACATTTTGACTACCACGCCACTGAGAAGAAAGGAGGTGAAGCGGTGCACTGTGGGTAAACCCGGCTCAGCACGCAGTGGCTTTTGGGAAACGCGTCTTTAAGGAGAATGTTCCAGAAACAAACACACGGTTTATTTAAACCGAGTGTTCAATTTGATTTGAACACGTCTAAAACACATAATGAGAATTACCAAAGATAATATATATAATTATCAAACGCGATTCAAACTCTTCACATGTACTGAAATATAAACTTCATTTCCCAGCATGCCATAGGCCTTATTTTTGTATGGCGGTGTGTCGCCCTCTTACGGAGGACTACGGAAGAGGATTAGGGCCACACATAAAAAATGAGGTCTGACTTGAGTCTAAGAATTCTGACTTTATTTCAGATTTAAAGAGTAAAGTACACAAAGTAGTAGACTGCGTGTTTCCTATTACTGCATCACGCAAACTGTCTCTCCCTCCCATCGAGGTTGGTCCTTACAGGCAGGGCCGACCGACTGCGGGTGTAGGCTTGGGGGGGCCCTTTTTTAAATATATATTTTTTTGATTGTTGTTCCAGTAGTTTAATGGCATAACTAATTGCCATGCGGCAATATGTCACAGCCACAGTTAAATAAATTAGAAGTCTGGCTCTCAGAATAGAAAGGTAAAGAAAGACAGGGAGAGAAGACAAAATTGAGGTTGAACTTATTTTCTAAGAAAGGTGAACACAAACGTTTAAACACACAAGATGAAACCTCATTCTTATCTACCTCCAGTGTCCTTGCTAAAACAAACAGAGACAACCCAAAGCAAGAGCAGACAATAGGCTACGCTTTCAAATGATGAGGCCTTGGTTATTAAGGTAAAGACGGATAAGTAAAGTGTACAGTAGGCTCATATTGCAACAGCAGGCTACTGATTTAAAGCAAACTAATATAAAATGAATACTAAGTTGTTATTAGGCTACATGATAAATATTAACCTATGGCATTTTGGCTAGTTAGCCGCAGACGTCATTGCAATACAAAATGGCTATATCATTCTAGCTGTCTGCTAGTACAACTTAATTTGGTGCCCAGAATTTGGTGCTACGCCCCTGTTTACAGGTACCCATAGTTCTGACTTTAAGTCAGAACTCTGAGTTTAAACAGAGTCAAGTATATCAAGTAATTTGAGAGTCACATTCAAAAGAGGGGGCTAAAAGAATACACTCAGCTGAATATTGCATTTTTTAAGTTCACTTGACTGTTCTAAAAATCTTTCCAAAAGGATGATGAAAGTGACACTTTGCCACTTCTGAATATATAATATATAATATATATATTATCCATATACATGTAATATATAACAATTAACTTCCAACAGAAAGTCCTCCTAAGATAATGTTTCTGATTCTGCTTCAGCTTCAGATGCCATCAAGCAGGGTCTCTGGTCGTAATCAGTCTCCAGTCCGTCCCTGACCAATCAGCAGTCATTAGCAGAATGCTAGAGTGTACGGCCAACAACGGCCCAAACTGTAGGAAATGGAAAGGACATAAGTACTCATTCATTAGACTTTTGAACTATAATCTATATTGAACTTGCGGAATCTACAATACAATCTGCGATATTTCAAAGACAAGCAGGTAAAAGAGACACATTTAGCCTGCACTCATTCGATCACCCCCAGTGGAAATCTAATGGAACTGTGACCAAGTGTGATACAATGGGGCTCAATAGAGAGGGCCAAGGTTCTCAGTAGACGGGCTCTGGTTTGAATTCAGAATTCTGAGTCTAAAGTCAGAATTCAAGGATTCAGAGAATAAAGTCAGAATTCTGAGTCTAAAGTCAGAATTCAGAGATTGATGTCAGAATTCTGACTTTAAAGTCAGAACTATGAAATTCTGAGAATAAAGTCAGAATTCTGAGATGAATGTCAGAATTCCGAGATTAAAGTCAGAATTCGAGATTAAAGTCAGTTTTGACTTTAAATACAGAATTCTGACTTTAATCTCAGAATTCTGACTTTAAAGTGTATTTTGTATTGTGTATTTTGTATAAATTGTATTTTATCATATTTATATTTGTTAAAATTGAATTGCTGTTTATTGTGAGTGCAGATGCACATGATATTAAAATACATTTTATTTGCAGCTATTCTTCATAAACCGTCTCATCTCTTTTCTAAATGAATGGAGAGCTTTAGACGGCAATTTAAAGCCCAGTTTTCCATTTTTTTAATGGAGGTCGATTTAGGATGTTCAAATGTTCTTTTGTTTGCAAATGCAGCAAGCTTGTAGGCCTACCTCCTACTCAGCCTGTCAACAGTATAGACCTGCACTACGGAGGTCATATGTGCAAGTAGCTATTGTGTGAGCAACGCTTCCAGTAGATGGATTGACAGTGGAAAGCCACATTATCTTACATCAGTTAATAAAGACAATTAAAGGTAAAGGATCAAAACATTGAAGTACTTTAATTTAAATGTATTTATTACCTCCAGTAAATTGTTTCCTTGAGCTAGGCAGTTAAAAAATACAGTACACATAATTTAAAACATCAAAGCCTCATAAAGCATAACTATAACATACATGAAGAATTCTCCTAAAATGTACATCTTTACAAAGTGTTTACAAGTAAAACAAATCCATCTAAATACAAAGGAAAGTGCAAAAAAGAGCCAATGAGGACTGTAAATCACCACCTGTGAAAATAAAATACAAAAAGGCATAACAAGGAATATACTTCATTTTACTGGACTATGATGAAACTGGTTTGAGATATGAATGAGCAATGGGTTGCATTTTAACATTCTAAAGCAGTTTTTTCAACAAACTGGATTTGTACAGTGCGCAAAATAGAATCTTTACTGAAATATTCACAGTATTTGAAGCAAATTGAGTGAGTGCTCTGATACCCAAATCTCACCGTCATTTTAATAAATATATAGTACTTTCATTTACAAAGTGATTTCAAGTTTTCTTTTCCCCAAATGAACATTGAAACCGTGTGGCTGTTATAACCGTTGTGGGTCAAATAAAAACAAAGAGCAAGCAAGAACGTAGTGAGTGAGTCTAAATTGTGATGTGACATTAAGGTGACTGACATTGCATGCCCTGAAGTCTTGTGGGGGAGTGGAGTGAAAAGAGGGGGGGGGGGGGGGGGTTTGATTTAATACCAGTAGCGTGACAGTAGGGAGTGTCCCATGAAGTAAACTAAATAATCAAATAAAATACACCAAATACAGTACTGCGTTTTTCTTCCATTCCGACTCACGCTCAACATGTTTCTCCATGGTCCCTCGTGTAACAAAGGTTTTTGAAATGAATGGGTTTTAAATAACACCCGATTGTGAGATGCACATACATTCTACCATTGAGGACACAAATGGTTAAGAACTATTCTGCAGACCGACTGCAAATGAATACATTCAGTCTTACGGCTCCTCAAAGATACCCCGAATGGATCTGGGCTTGATTGAGAAGCTAACACGGTGAGGAGAAAACGAAGTAACTTCAACATGACCTAAGCCTTGTACAAGCCTGATGTCCGGTGATATGCAATCCGAAGGATTTCATTATAAACAACTGTTTTTAATTGCTTCCTTTTTTCATTGGCTTTTCCTAAAAAATAAAAACTTTATGTTGGTGCTGCCACACATCAACCCTAAGCAAATATGTAACTGCATATTTATGAAAGCTGCTTGTTCAGAATAGTTTGATACGCCTGAAACATCTGAAAACAAATTACGTGGATAATTTCTATTACACAGGTTAAGGTTAACTAGTAAAGTAAATACAGTTAAAATAACCTTATTGGTAGTAAAGAATTGCTTTCAAAATAAATGAATCAAGAGTTGCTTGCTAAAAAGCAAGATCAGGAACGCTTCAGTTAAGTTATTTTAAAATGTAAATAATAAATAATGGAGGGGTGTTTTTACAACAATGCACATTCAGTCAATTAGTTCACTTTTCCTGGTCATCACCCTGTTTAGACTGCAGTGGACAAAATACCATTGGGCTGTACTCATAACAATCTATAGCGGAAACATGATGCGTCAGAGAGGCTTAATAGCTTCTTTATTCCATTAGGGCGTAATCTCTGGAACCGCTATGTTTGTTTAGATCAGTGAAACATGCATAAAGATCTGGATGGATGCAGCAACAGCTCACATGCTAGCTATCGCACGTAAGCTTCTTGGCTTTATTCAACTGCATGTTATGACAACGGTAAGAAGGCAGTTATTGCAGTCGTTGGGGTTGCACTAGGAGGAAACGTCAAATATATCATTTAAGAGAGATTGTTATTTAAAATGTTACTTTAGTTTGTTCTTGTCCTTGTCTATATTTTGGCATCAGCACTAGCGCAGAGGCCCAGCTGACCGCGAGGAGTCGGGTGCCGTGTTGCCGGTGCGGTAACACGGCTCGTGATGCCGCCTCAGGCGAAGCTGCTGGAGCTCAGACACTGGAACTTCTCCCTCAGCGCGCGGCCGATGGTGGGCTGGCTCTCCTGGGGCTCGCTCCACAGGTACCTCTCCAGGTTCTCCCGCCCCACCGAGCTCAGCGGCTGGCAGGAGCGCACCGGCGTGCAGGGCAGGCTCTGGGACTGGACGGGTCCGCGGCTCTGTTCCCCAGAGCCCCGGCTCTGCGGGGCCCCCCCCCGGCCGCTCTGCTCCCCCTCGCACTCGTCCTCCGAGCGGATCTCCACGTAGTCGTCGTCCTCGTCGCCGTCGTCTCTGAAGTTGGCCAGGTAGTTGTGGGTGGCTGCCAGGACGCTGAGGGCCGACTCACGGTGCAGGACCACCACCTGCTGACTGTCCTGCAGCGTGAGTGTGGAGCGCCTCAGCTCGCACTGCTCCGGGAGGCTGCTCTGGCGCCCGGCCCAGCCCAGTGGGGGGCGGGTGTGACCCACCATGTGTCGGGCCGAGGGGGAGTCCCCGGGGCCGGGCTCCGGCGGGTTCCTCCTGTCCTGGTCCCGGTCTCCCAGGGAGCCGGTGGACCGACAGCGACTGTGCTCGGGGGTCTTTGCAGAGTCGGCGGGGGCCGGGTGTCTCTTGATGGTGCTGTACACGTGCTCCTCCTCCTTCTCGCTGGGAGCTGACATACAGCTGCTCCACCTCTGGGGGTTGGCGAGGGTGGGGGAGCCGGGCTGGGTCTTCAGGGCCGGCACAGAGCAGGCCGGGCTGAGGCGGAGCTGTGGGGTGGAGGAGGCCCTGGCTGAGGCCATCTCGTTGGGCCAGGCCACGAAGCTGGCCAGCTCGCCATTGCTGTAGGTGGAGTGGAGCCAGTCGTCCTCAAGGGAGCGCTCCGGCATGGAGGGGGAGGAGGGCAGTCCGGGGTGGCGGGAGGGGGAGGCGTGGCCGCTGGTCCCAGGGGGGAACATGACCTGGTCATACAGGTGGGAATACTCGGCTATCCTGGCACCTGGAAGAGTGTCACAAGAAGGAATGATCAATACAATGCATACGTTCTACCGAACCACACAGAAATATTATACTGCAAATGAACAATATTACGCAACCGTATTCTGCAGTGGGGAACCGTCAGGGCCTTCTAGGCCTTCAGAGAAGGCCTTAAAAATTCTAAACCAAAAAATATGAATAT
>JAOPUD010000098.1:15943534-15954284 GCA_027122715.1 Trisopterus minutus
CACGCACAGTCTCCAACGCAAACAGACGCTTGAGGCGGAAACTGACCATTTTAACGCATATATCGATATAAACGATACTGTCAAATCTTGTATCCCCTTGGAAATTATATCGATATATCGTACATAGCCGATATATCCTCCAGCCCTATGAGACAGACACATGAAGTGAGAATTTCTAGCAAACACAGTTGTATTTTAGGCTACCAACTGAAATGTTGTAAAGAAAACTGGGATGTTTCAAAATGTCGGCTTTTTGAAACTGCTCCACCATTGAGAGAGAATGTTACACTGGGTAGCCCTGCCCATTCTGCCGGCGATTTGAGTTTGCTCTGCACAAGGATCTGAAAAAGAGCAATACTTTTCTTTTTCAGTTTCGATACGTTTTTTGCGGGAGCCAATCACCAAACTGGCTTTTCCCCTGGCGCGTTATTGGCTGATTTAACACAATGACGACAGGGAAGCGACGGCAAGCAGCCAATTCCGTACACAAGCTGTGGTTGAAATCGTTCCCCATCACGGATATAGTGCACTAAATAGGGTGCTCGCCATTTTGTAGTGGTGTTTGAATTCGCAGTGGTTAATTTCGTTCACTATAAAGTGGACAATAAAATACCCAAAATTTGAGTGAACATACAATGTTCCCTACATCTTACTCCCGTGTAACAGAATGCAATGCGGGCACATTTACGGACGCAAATGACGTTAAGAAATGTTCAGTCCGAATTCTTGCTTGTTTGTTCCCTAATATAGTTCACTATATCATAAACACTATATAGGGAATAGTGAGTGAGTGAATAGGGAACGATTTCGAACACAGCTACAGTCAATTTTACTCCGACCGAGGATCACGCCTCTTGTGCTGAAGAAAATGACAGCAGCTTCCCGTGACTAACGTGCAAATTCGATTGAGTTTGTCTGACAATAGCCAGGCTAAGAGAATGCAGTAGCTGTTATCCTCAAAATGGGCTTCAATGTAATCATTTGCCAAAACAGTGCCCGTTAATGTACGTCTTTTAAACTGCTTATTTTTGTCACTGAGAGGCAATTCCTTTCCATTTTGTTGTGTCCAACCAAGTCTTGATAATATCGCTCAGAAATCCCCTTGCAAGTAATTTCCCTACTGTCATTACAAGCTCAACTCTCCTTCACCTACATTTCTTAGAAAGCTCTAACCTATGCATTCTGTAGTCCAACACAAAAAACTATCCTCTCTCCAGCTCTCACTCACAGTTCCAACATTCTCTTCCTGCAACAACAATAAAAACGCAACACAAATCAATTCACCAGGACAGTAAAGAAGTTAAAAGTATATAAGCAATATGCTGCCTCAAACACAGCCACCATCTTTTCTTCAGAATTGTGCGGGCCTCTTTCTCTTTGAGCATGCATGGTGGTGTGTAATAGGGATGTCCCGATACCACTTTTTAACTTCTGATACCAATACCGCAGCTTTGGCTGTCAGTACCGATATCAGTCCGATACTTTGTTTTACTCTTGAACAAATTATAAAATATATGGAAGCACTTTTCTCATGATTTCCAATTAGCAACCTAAAAACATCTTACTAAAGAAAAAGTTAGGATTAGTTGAATGTTGAATAGGGTTAGTTGAAAGTTGACTGGCTTAAATCAATTGAAAAGATTTGAAGTTCAAAAGTCTAAATGGTATATGGTAAACAAGGTAAACAAGGATACCATTTTATATAAAGGTGATCAATCACAAGTGTAAAAACATGACATTTCCTGTCGCCAGTAGGTGGCACTGTGATTGGGAATCAATATTGCAGAACACACGTGTTCAGTGTGTGACTCTCATCAAACAAGTGAATTTTGGATCAGATCGGACAATCTTCATGGAGCCGGCCTGGCCACGCCCTTTGACTTTTGGAAGACCTTTTGATAATTTTTAATCGCTGAGGCCTTTAGAACAACCCAGTGAGTTTTGTAGGAATTGGATCAACAGTGTAGGAGGAGTTTATTAAAATACAAACCGTACAATTGGTCAAAAATGGCGAAAAAGGCACAAAATGGCAGATTTGCTGTCGCACCCCGAGTGGTTGATTTGATTGGAACTTTTAGGATATGTTCCAGGCAGATATGTGAACATATCCTACAAGTTGGGTGATGATTGGGAGAAAGGTTATGGAGTTATGGGTATTGATTTCCAGAGCTCCGCCCCTTTGATGTTCATTGGCTAATAGCTTCTGAACGGAACAGTATTTTACAAAGCTTTACAGATTGACTATACGGATTGATCAGCTTGGTGTAGTGATGATGCATTAAAATTTTTGTGCGAATTAGATCGAAGGTGTGGGAGGAGTAAGCAAAAACGTGTTTTTCGCAAAATTCAAAATGGCAAAAAAGAAATTCCAGACAGACTTTTGTAGTCCCAATGGCCATTTTGTAAAGCAGACTTGCCTGCACATATGTGCAAAATTTTGTGTAAATTGGAGTTACGGTGTGTGTTGTGTGGCCTAAAAACCTGTAGGTGGCGCTAGTGAGCGTGTCCGAATGTGAAACCTCCGAAATTTTCTAAAATTTTTCGCCAGTTCCCATGCACACACCAATTTTTTTAAACTTTTAACTTCTGAATATGTTCAGGCCCCCAAAAAGGCAGTCGAACTTGTGAAATAATAATAATATAGAAGAATAATCAACACAATTACAATAGGGCCCCCAAAAAGGCTGTCAAACTCGTGAAATAATAATAATAAAGAAGAATAATCTACACAATTACAATAGGGCCTTCGCCCGACAATGTCAGCTCGGTCCCATATAATCAATCAGTCAATCTACACTCAATGACATGCAAACGTAGACCGAAGCGTCATCAACACGCCCACTGAAATGGTGCGAAATGCCGACATCCTACTGCTCATTCACATATAAGGTAATTAGCATTTCTGCCGGAGAAAATACTACCTCAGGGGTAGTATTTTGGAGGGATCTGTGATATATATAGTATATAGTAACATACATTTCTATTTGGTGCCTTCTTGACAGAGCAAATGCAGACCGTGACTTTTGGTGCATGTGTATTGAAGACGACAACTCCCCCAATCAGCGTTCACTCCCTGAGGGACGTGACAAACAGCCAATCAGCGTTCACTCCCTGAGGGACGTGACAAACAGCCAATCAGCGTTCACTCCCTGAGGGACGTGACTAACAGCCAATCAGCGTTCACTCCCTGAGGGACGTGACTAACAGCCAATCAGCGTTCACTCCCTGAGGGACGTGACAAACAGCCAATCCGCGTTCACTCTCTGCAGTCAGATTGAATCGTGGCAGGAGGAGAAAGTGATTGTTGCTGTTTGCAGACTTCCGGAGCTCTATATCTAAATAATATAATATATAGGTAACATAATAATATAATAATATAATATAATATCACGGCCGAAAGCTGTGTGCGTCTCCGGGTGATATTATGAATTAAAGACTGTGTCGGGTTCTCGGACGTCTCTGGTACTTCCACAACAAGTAAAGACTCGTAGTGGGGGTTATCTCGGCCAGAATCTTGCATGGGTTCGGGTACCAGACGGGAGACACCGATAATGTACTGTGTCAGACATGGTGCGGAATGTAATTTGCGCTACTATCGGAACACACAAACGATATAACATATGAAAGCTGAGACTCAAAGGAGTACAACGGTACAAGCCTCATAATGGATGGATGAAAGAGGTTACATCCTGGATGAACAGGCCCGCAGGGCCCTACATGACCGGAATTCATAGCCAAAGACCTAACTGACCAGTGGCCGAGAGGTCAGGCCGAAAGATAACTAGAAGATGCACCGCTGGTCTCAATCTTACTGGTCGGGATCCAACCATTGTGCCCCATGGACCGGACTGGTCTGCCTCCTTACCAAAGCCTGCTATTCGACAGGCGACAACCTTCCCAGTAACTAAAATGCCACCAGCTGGAGTACTCTTCACCTTACAGCACTCCCTGAGCGGCTGAGCCCATTCAAAGATGGGAGGAGCTCAATAGGGTTTAGGTCTGGAGACATGGTCAGCCTAGTCCATCACCTTTAGCCTCAGCTTCTTTAGCAAGGCAGTGGTCGTCTTGGAGGTGTGTGTGGGGTCATTATTATGCTGAAAAACTGCCCTGTGGCCCAATTTCCGAACAGAGGGGATTCATGCTCTGCTTCAGTATTTCACAGTACAATTGAATTTAAATTTGTTTATTTCGGTCATACAACACCAACATCAAAATCAACCATTTTGTGTGAACATTATAGAGATGGCAAGATGGCATTCATGGTTCCTTCAATGAACTGTAGCTCCCCAGTACCAGTAGAACTCATGCAGCCCCAGACCATGACACTCCCACCACCATGCTTGACTGTAGGCAAGACACTTGTATTGTACTCCTCACCTGGTTGCCGCCACACACGCTTGACACCATCTGAACCAAATAAGTTGACCTTGGTCTCATCAGACCACAGGACATGGTTCCAGTAATACATGTCCAACAAGCTGACCCCCCACCCCTTTAACCTCTGCAGCAATGCACTCCTACTATTCGTCTCCATCTATTATCCAAAGACAACCAGAGGCAGAGCATGATCCCCTCTCTTTGGAAACTGGGCAACAAGGCAGTATTCCAGCATGATAACGACCCCAAACAAACCTCCAAGACGACCACTGCCTTGCTAAAGAAGCTGAGGGTAAAGGTGATGGACTGGCTGAGCATGACTCCAAACCTTAACCCTATTGAGCATCCTGAAATGGAAGGTGGAGGAGCGCAAGGTCTCTAACATCCATCAGCATTGTGCTATCGTCAAGGCCGAGTGGAACATACAACAATGAAAAACACTCAAAGATTGTAAATATTATGGAACCGTGTTATAACCGTGATACATCCAATGAGGGTCATGTTCAGAGGAGACCATTTTGAGAGGTCCTGTTTAGTTTGTTCTAGTAATTTGGCAAAATTAGCCTTGAAGAGGTTGTTATAGGAGTGTGTAACATTGACCCCTTAGTATGTAAAATTACTCCTAGCAATCCTAAAAGGTACAGTAAAGTGTAGTTGTAATGCTTCATGACTAATAGGGAAAAGTTCGCTCTTGTGCAAGTTTAATTTAGGGGACATTTCATTTAAAGAAATTCTCCTACGGGGGATTAATGTAGTTGTATTGTATTTACAGTGTTATACAAGCTGTACACTGACTACTTTACATTGTATCAAAGTGTCATTTCTTCCGTATTGTCGCATGAATAGATTTAATAAAATATTTACAAAAATGTGAGGGGTGTATTCACTTATGTGAGATACTGTATATTATATATA
This sequence comes from Trisopterus minutus, assembly GCA_027122715.1. Classification (NCBI taxonomy): domain Eukaryota; kingdom Metazoa; phylum Chordata; class Actinopteri; order Gadiformes; family Gadidae; genus Trisopterus; species Trisopterus minutus. The sequence continues at coordinate 15,948,827 of JAOPUD010000098.1, forward strand.
AAATATATGGAAGATTCCATGCACCAGTTTCTGGTCCAATAGACTCTTTATTTTTTCTCTTTGGATCCCCCGTGACTGAAACATCAATGCTCAATGAGTCATCATTGATGACTCATTGAGCATTGATTCCTACATCTGTTTTTAGGGAACTGAAATGTGCCTGCGTGCTTACTGAGCCATGCAAGTGCTCTGTAAACGAAACTTAATGTTAAACGGTCTCCTTTGCCATCATTACAGTGACCCCGTGAAATCCTGGCAGTGTAGCACAATGTTTTAGACAGGAGAAACCATGCTGCCACTGGCAAGTTTCCGATTTGAAAAAAAAAAGAAAAAGTTGCGTGAGTAATTTACGTCAAGCTTTTTTGATTGGCGCTTTTGGGGTTCTCTGATCACGAAATCTTTTGCCAATATCGGCCGATCATGATCGGAGTCCGATCAATCGGAGTATCTCTACTTTCTACAGGAATGGCCTAGAACCTGAATTAGTCAGCAACTACCGGCCTATATCGAACCTCCCTTTCCTGTCCAAGGTACAGAAAAGGATTGTAGCAAAGCAAATCGTCGACTATCAGACAAGGAACAATCTCTTCTAACCTTTTCAGTCCGGGTTCAGGACTTTCCACTCAACTGAAACTGCTGTGACAAGAGTGGTAAATGATATCCTTCTTACTTTGGATACAAATACAAGCTTGATAGTTGTGTTGCTCGACCTTTGTGCTGCGTTTGACACAATCAACTTGGCTTCTGGGGTACGGCTCTTCGCTGGCTTGATTGTTATCTCACAGATAACAATTTGTGCTCGATGAGGGTTCAGAATCGAAGCACTGCAAACTACACTTTGGTGTACCACAAGGTCGGTCCTTGGTCTGTTGCTTTTTGCAATCTACATGCTTCCCTTGGTCGACGTTATCCGGCAACCTTCCTATGGAATAGTCTGCCACCTGTGATCAGGGAAGCTGACTCTGTGAAGCATTTCAAAGCAAAGCTTAAAACGCACCTCTACAGTCTTGCGTTTGAAACATAAGGGTGCGAAAACTGAACATACGCGATGCGAAGACTGTGTTTGTTGATGCAGTTACTAAATTAGTAGCAGTATACATTTCCACTAATGGGTACTTTGTCCCTTCTAATTCACTATTCTATCTGCTCTATGTGTTGCGGTGACTGCGACTGGATGCCGGACTCTCCTCATGGTTAACCGGCCAGCACCCCATCATCAATTGTAATGTTTTGCCTGTATGCATGTGTGCCAATTGTGGCACCCTCTGCACTTGGCTTGGGTCGGGGGGTGTCATAAATACATGGCCTGTTAAGCCTTTATATATATATGGGCTATGAATTAAACTGAATTAGAAATTTGAAACTGAAATATTTCAACAAAATTGACGAGGGAGCATTTTTTTCCGTCCGACTTCTGCGTGACAGACAATCATAACTTAGTGTGTGGGTGTTTCCTAACGACTAGGCTTGATTTTCCCCTTGGGGATCAATAAAATTATATCTATCTAGGCTAACAGCTACCCTTGCATGCCCAGTCTAGAAGGGATTTAGCCTACTGACCAAACCACTTGATGAGTTATTTTTTCTCTTTATGCTTCCTGCATTTAGTCCAAAGCCATCCCTGAGCTATGGTCACCTACAGCGAAATCACATGCTTTATCCTTCTATAGTAGAAAACTATTTTTCTGTCAGTGTTTTTCCACAGTCTGGAATGACAGTATGTGCAGTAGTGCTTGGAATCGAGTGGCTGTGTTCACCACTGTTGGATGCATACAGTATGGGAGAAACACTGCATTAAAAGACGCATCAGGTAAAACCTAAGAGACAAGAGTAACCTAAATTAAGTTTCCCAGACCTTGTTTCATCTCCTTCAACTATTCCAATGTTTGTTCAAGAGAATCTATAGTTTGTTTCCTTCTTGGTCATGCCTAAACAGGTGTGCATGTATAGAGGAACACATTTAGAGAAACTTAGAGAAAAAAAAGTTTTGTTATTGTTATTTTGTTACTTGTCTTATCAAAAAACAACAACAACTGCGATGATTAAAGGCCAATGTTTTTCTGCATTATTTTTTCCCAATATGCCGTACTCCTTACAATCTTTATCTTAGCTCTGATAGCACTGTGTGTGGTGTGTGCAATTGGATGAACCTATAATTGTGTACAAATTGACAGTCTCAGTTCTGAAGGACTCAGCAAACACTATTGAATCTACTGAAAAGAGAGTGAAAGACACATTTTAAGAAGATGTGCCTGGCCCAAGTCTAAATCAAGAATCAAATCCTCGTAGAACTTTCACCTGTGTTTGTAGGGCATATATATGCAATGTTTTGACAGCAGTTTGTTTAAGTAGATCTGCATGATTCAAGATTTATACTTTAATTGCCATACAACGTAAGTTGTTAGGAATTTGCTGCAGTGTGCTCTACAATACACAACAACAAGACAAACACCACACAAAAATAGTAAGCCAAAGAGCTAAAAGGCACAAAAATACATACATAAGACATAGAAACATACATCATTCAAATGTTCGTTTTATGGCTCATCCCTACATGGGCAAGAGGAAGTTCACCTAAAGTGCATGTTTTAAGTGCAATTCCATACATATATATATATACTGTATATATATATATATATATATATATATAAATACTGCGGTATAGTGGCATACAGTTAAAAACACAGAAAACACATTATAAAGACTTGTTTTGGATTTATTTATCCTCTTCCATAAAGGTATTGATGCAGGGATGGAGAGCTATTTAGCAATCTAATTGCATTACAGTATGTACTATTTAGAAAACTAGAGGTCTTTGTTTTAATAGCCCTCAGCCTTCTACCTGAGGGGAGGAACCTAAGGAGATGGTTGGCAGGATGGGTTACATCCAGCAGGATTCTCATGCCCTTCCGTTGCATGTGGGCCTCGTAGATTTCTGATAGGGGGGTGAGTTTGCAACCTATGATCTTCTCGGCTGTGTGAACTATTCCGTCTAGCTGTAGCCTGTTCTGGACGGTGGAGTTTCCATACCAGGCAGTAATAGAGTAGGAGAGAATACACTCGATAGTGGCACGATAGAATAGCAACCTATCCCCTTACAGACCACCCCAAATTTTCTCAGCTGCCGGAGAACAAAGAGCCTCTGGTGGGCTTTTTTGATGATACAGCTCAGGTTGTCTCCCCATTTCAGTGAGGATGAGATTATGGTGCCCAAGAACCGAAAGCTGCCCACCCGTTCCACTTCGACCCGGGGGGGATAAGAGACACTCCTGCAGGGCGCCAGTGCTGATGTATTTGACCCTGGAGGTTTTGCTGTTGGCCCTAACCACTTGTTTCCTGTGCAGCAGAAAGTCCAAGATCCAATGACAGAGAGAGTCATGCACACTCAGGTGTTGAAGGTGTTTAAAAAGTTGAAAGGGTAACATTTTATTAAAAGCAGAACTATAATCTATAAAAAAATATTCTTGGCGTAGTTACCTGGGCTCTAGGTGCTGTAGTACAGAGTGAATACATAAGGACACAGCTTCCTCAACAGACCTGTTTGCCTTGTATGCGAACTGGAAAGGCTGACTACTCTAGACAGGGGATATTGCATACAATACGTTGAAATATTTTCATTACGTCATGTCCAGTAAGCTTTCCATGAGGTGGTGAAAGGAAGCCCCATTGATTCATAAGGCAGGGCGCCTATGGTGTCCTCTTCAACTTCACACCGTAAGGAAGTGTTCAAAGCACGCTCACAGCGGACATCGGGACACAGTAGGCATCAAAAGACAAAACGTCAGACACACACCGACACAACTGTTTTAACCAACCAACAGTGCTGTAACAGAAGAAAATGAAATAGTCTGTGCATACAGTAACTGCCAATTAAAATCGCACGAGTAAACAAGCACACCTGGACTAAGTCCAGAAATAGAAAAACATAAAAATGAAACAGGGATTACAAGTGTGATTTCGGAAGGAAAGGCAATACAGGGTGGGAGAGCAGGTATCCTGTGATGCCACCCCTGTGAAGTGCTTCCAGTAAAAAAGGGGAAAGGAGAACAAGAAAATGACAGCTGCTGTCAAGGTTGTTATAAACCTGCAACTGGCGGCACAGCTACTGGTGTCGCCCTGTGCTGAAAACAGCGGACAGAAGAAACGAGAGCTCGAACCCAACTGAAATTATATTGTCCATTGGTGACTGGGTCAGTCGCATTATTTGTGATTTCAATGTCATCTCATTTGACTATCAAGTGAATTAATTATCAATTTATCAAAGAACACACACACACACACACACACACACACACACACACACACACACACACACACACACACACACACACACACACACAGACACACCAGCAGCCTTTATCACACACACACCCACCACCACCGATCCCATTCCTCCACCACCCCCCGGTCCTGACATCTGCTTTGTTGTCTGATTAATTGAGATGAGCATGTGTGCTGAACGCCTGAGGAAGACCACATCTACCCCTCCTCTTCCCCTCCATAGTGTGTGTGTGTGTGTGTGTTTGTGTGTGTGTGTGTGTGTTTACAGATTTGTTTATGCACATACAGACTAATGCACACCGGCAATTGTGCATGAGCCAGAAAGAGTGTTGGTGTGTGTGCGTGTGGGTGTGCAAGTACATGTGCCATGCCTGGTGCTTGGATGTGTGCATGTTTGGGTGTGTGGGAGCGTAAAAAAAGGTGTGTTTGCACACACGCACCTTTTTTTTTGTTACATCAAATGTAGCAGCAAATGAACGTGCATCTAGTGATTGCTAACCAATATTTTCCTGTGGTATTTCCCTTCGCCAGAAGGAATACTTAGTGGTCTATCTCCAGAAACACCATGATCCAACACAATATTTTCCTCATCTATATGTATGTTCATGCAGGTTTCTCTGACATTGATTGACAGGCTATCTGCAGCTATTTATGTCATGTGCCATATCCATAGTCAATAGTTGAAATCTTTTCCATCACATAGATATTCAAACATTAACGAATTAATGAAAATGAAGAATGAATGGTGAATGTGTCTAATAACCACAGTGAAGTGAAATGTCGCATGGTGACAATTTTGTCATCCTCAGTCAGACACCGGTGATGACATTACATAAGCCTACTGTAATATGGGTTCTATTAATAACCCCATTACTGTGACTGAACATCAGGAGGTGTGTCAGGGAATTTCAGTTTTTTATCCGTGCTCACATGCTTTGGCTTCTCATATTCCTCTTATTATACTCCTCCTATCAATGAGCTTCTCTATAGCTATGTAGCGAGTGAGCCACCAGAGGACGCTGCAGGGGCCTGAAAACAGAAGGTTCCCCAAGGCTAACAGCCGGGCCAGAGGTGAAGGGTCATCTGGGTGGGCGGGCACAGGGCAAGGAGAATGGAGCATGAAGTGAAGTTCAATACTCTCCTGGGAGAACCTTTGTGGCAACTATGCCTGATCCTG
>JAOPUD010000098.1:16185724-16198224 GCA_027122715.1 Trisopterus minutus
TCCTATTGGTGCAGCCTACATCTAGTGTTCCTATTGGTGCAGCCTACATCTAGTGTTCCTATTGGTGCAGCCTACATGCCTCCGCAGAGATAAATAGATCTAAGCTGGAGGCGGGAACACGTGAGCAATGTGGCAAACTTATTTAATATTTTCATGTTTAATGGTTCTGGCTTGTTTTCTACTAACCAGTGCATTTCAAAAGTTAATTTTACTTGTATTTAATGGGAAAGTCACAGGCATTCATGTGCAGTAATAGTAATTCTAGTCATGAGTAGCATTTTTACCCACATGTTGAGCTGAAGCCAATTGGCTAGCTGTAAACTAGCTTGCTCTCTGTCATAATGTTTAGTTGTTATTTTATATCATAACTGTCATACTTTTTGTTGCACTGGTCTGAATACTAATGATTGCAGTCACACACTGTCGTGTGTGTGTGTGTGTGTGTGTCATCATTTTGTATCAGGTAGGCCTTATAAAATGTAGGGTTCACATGTTGGAAATGAACTGTAATTCACCACTATACCAACACATGTTTGAGGTAGGATGTCTGTATGAATGTATTTTTCTATCAGTCAAAATAAAGAAGATAAATATATCTAAGCTGGGGGTCTGAACACTTGTGATTTCAGTCGAACACTGTTGACACGATGTGTGCGTCATCATGTTGTACCTGAATAAAGAGGACCAGAGTGAGAGCAGGTCCTGTGTCTCTGTTTCGTCCGTCGTAGACATCCAAACTGCCGACAAACACAAGCGGTTACACATAACATTACGAGACGGATGTGTTTTGGGGCTGCATTCCAACAGTGTCCGCTAGGGGGAGACAAAAAACAACATAACAGTCAACGGCCTTCCTCCTTGTAAAGCCTGGTGATGGAATGATAAAATGTGAGCTATAGACATGGCCCTCACTACACCTCCTGACCCTGAGATGACCCTGGATTACTGAGCAAACTTCTGGTTGATCCCTTAAACTTTAAACCCTTTGTAGACTTTGATAGCTTTGGGAATGTTACACAAAGCTGTTACTCGTTGTTACTTGTTTTGAGTGATAATCAAGTCTTTATCTTTTAAACTTTGGCTTTCCCAACCTCTTATTTTGTTTTCATCCAGGACAGTAACTGGCTCCCTGTATGTCAGAGAATTGGTTTTAAAATCATGTTGCTAACCTATAAATCCCTTCATGGTGTAGGGCCAAAATATTTAACTGATATACTTCCACTACATAAGCCTTCTAGGCCACTAATACCTTCTGAGACCAATCTGTTGATTATCCCCAGAGTCAACACAAAACATGGGGAAGCAGGATTTAGTTACTATGCAACAAATAGCTGGAATAAACTCCCTGAGGATCTTAGACTTGCCCCAACTCTGAGAGCTTTTAAAACAAGCCTGCAGACTTTTATGTTTGCTTTAGCTTTCTGCTAAATCTTAAATCTACAATGCTTTTTTTTTTTTACTTTGCCTTTATCTATTTTTTATTTTATTTATTTTCTATTTTTACCAGAGAGATACATGAACTGATACCAGAGAGACTGGGTTCCTTTAGGTCGGGTTAGAGTCCCGACATGGGTAAGGACCAAGTTCCTTTAGGTCGGGTCGGAGTGCCGACGTGGGTATCAGAGACTGTTGATCTTAAATACATTGCACTTTCTAAAACGCTTTTTTAACTCTGCCTTTATTTTCTATCTATTTTACTTTATTTTATTGTATGACAATGATTAGATGTGAAGCACTTTCAGTCTGCCCTGTGTATGAAAAGTGCTCTATAAATAAAGTTGCCTTGCCTTGCCTAAGCTTTAATGTATCGAAATGCGAATGAAGAAAGTTAGTGTAAGTTAGTAAGTAACGATAATGACATCTCGGAGGACTCGGGTTGCTTTACTTCCGCATGAAACTCAGAGCGAAAACTCAGACCCAACAGAGTGTTCAATGCACTTTCCTCCGAACTTAAGGTCCAAACCTCCGAAACTCCCGGAAACTCTGAGCGTTTTGAAGGCAGCACCAGTTGCCGAACGGAAGTAGGATCATGAGTGTCATGAGGTGTCGTTCACGAGAACTTTCCGACGTTGCGAAAATGTTTTCCCCATAATTTCCAGCGATGTGAACACACAATAAAACGGTACTTTTCGACTAATGTCTGGGAGCCAACAGCAGGAAAGGTGCAACATAATAATAATAAAAAAAAAACATTTTTGTGCGCGGCTGTGAACTCGAGTATTGTAATTTATTGTATGATGTGTACTTTTAGGATTAGACCAATCATTTAGCGTTCACCACGAATGACTCTGAAAAGCAGTGCCAACAAGCAGTGCTAAAATATTTTTAAACCATTCAGCGAACAAAAAGCAACATATAAGGGAAAAAATAAAATACTACCTCCGGGGTAGTCTTTTTTCAGGATGTCCCATGTCAGGACATGTCGGTCACATATAAGGCCCGTCGGGAGAATAGTGGACTAATAGCGGGCTGTACAATATGTGTGACAGCAGCTTGGTCTCAATTGTTGAAGTTCGAAGGGATGATTGAAGTCACATTTCACAAGGATTGCTCGGGATTTGAAATAGCTTCCTTAATCGTCCCATTGTATTGTAATATTTATGTATGTATGTATTGAAATTTTCTTCTGGTTGTTTGACCGACTGTTCTATCTATTGTAGCCTACATTTAAGGAATAGATCACGACAGGCTGTGGAATGAGCTCATTATACCAGTTAAGGGGTGTTGTTGGTGTAAGGTTTCATTGATTTAAGCCACCCGTTTTATAATTTTATTTGTGTTTTTATTGTATTATAGCGTCACGGTTTGGAGATGGGGCAGGCCTTCGCGGAGGGAGCTCTCGTGGGGATGCTGCTCCGCGGGGGTTGGTGTGGTTACTGGCGTTGTCGTGGTTACCGGTTGCGTGTGTTCTTACGGTTGATTGCGGTGGTTTATAATAAATCAAAGCAATACTTCATTCTCTGCCTTTTCCGTGGTATGTTTTAATCGGGGCGTCACTGAAAAAGAATGGCCTTCCCTGCCTAAATGAATATTAAATAATAAATAAAACGGATAAACCGATATGTGTGTTGATCATTTATTTATTGTTTATTACATGAGAAACACAGCCCGCATTTCAGGGAGGATTGGGTCGAAGTGCGCATGCGGAACCAGAGCTTGTGGAAGAGGAGGGAAGTTTAAACTGTCCGCACTTAGTCCAGACTACTTCCTGCACAACATTGTGCAAACTGCTCCCCAGCCCAGAGTTGCAACAATTGTACAACAATCATCCTCTAAAGAAATACATCCTCAGAAGAAAGTGATATAAGACCATCCATCAATATAATTGCGTATAATTGCGTAAAAGGCGAGGCTGTACACAATGGACACGTCCCCTGATCAGGTAAGCTTGCACCCGAACACCTAAACCCAGTGTAGTGCATAACGAGCTTATCGTACTCCAGAAAATTAAACAAAGCTAATATATCATCTTTTGAGGAAAACAGACTGGTTACAACGTTAATGCATCCGCTAATGCAAACATGTCTATGTTGGAATGTTTCTAACAACGCTGCTGTGCACTTGTTTTTTAAAACGCTGCAACCGCTCACCATGTTTATAATTCATAAATCTCTAGTCTGTTTCAGATTCACTCTCAAAGAACAGTTACATCGGGAGTTATTACCAGCCTCCTGATAGGATATTACCCAATCCTGAACCCCCTTTGAGCAAGAACACACCGGACCTCTATCCTGGGCTCTCTAGGACTACTGACGCTGTTGGTAATAATAATAAAGGTGTGGAAACAGATGTTTTGCTTTGCTGCACATATTCTCCCATGATGCATTTAATCATACAGTGATAGCAAATCCCCCAGTGACATACTTACCCTGCTGGTTTGTTCTTGTGGGCCAGCTGTCATTGACGCGCTGAAAACACTTCAGGAGAAGATCATGCGGCTAGAGTATGAGAGGAAGAAAGCTGAAAAGAACGTCCAGCCTTCCTCCCAGGCAGCGTCTAGCGTCAAGCAATACGCCACCTCCTCCTCCAAGGGTCACACTCAGACAGCACACAGCGCGTCCCCCCAAAACACCAACAAGACCGGTAATGGCTGAGCACTTTGGAAGGATACTCGATCTCAAATGTTGAATATGATTTCAGAGTGTGTGTGTGTGTGTGTGTGTGTGTGTGTTAGAGCTAGTCTCACAACTGCAGTCTGCAGAAGCCTGCTGTAGGGGCCTTGAGAAGCAGCTGGACTACATGAGATGGACGATGGGAAAAGCCCAGCAGGACAAGAACACCCTGGCAGAGAAACAGGTGGCCTGGACTACAGCATTTTATCAACAACAGAGCACACAGAAATGCTTCCTTTTAAAGTCCAATTTTAACCGCTCACTCAGGAGAGCCAAACGTCAAGTTTTTCCCTAAATGAAAACAAAGTGTAAACTGTGTTGTAGCCAACTGTTACAGAGTATTTATCTCTCTCCTCTGTCAGGCTTCCCTTCATAGGCAGACGGCGACCGACTGTTTGAGCCTCCAGACCCAGCAAGAGAAGCTGGAGAAGCTAGAGAAGGAGTGCATCAAACTGTGTCAAACCCAATCTCAAGCATCGGTAACTCGAGCAAGCATGTTTACCCCACAGAAGCTGTTGATCCATGGCAGAAAAATGTGTGCATTTCTTTTGATGATAGGTGGCAAGCAGCAGTGTGTGTGAAATGTCCCTTTTGTTCTCCAGAGGAAGATGTCCTCTTTGGAGAAGAGGCTAGTAGCAGAGGAGCATGAGCGCAGGCTGGTGCAGGAGAAAGCAGACGAGGTCAGTCAGTGAGCATGTGCAGTATAAACCACTACCTGTTGTATGTTGTACGTCCTGGCACTTAATATACACACTTTTATGTATGTTGTACGTCCTGGCACTTAATGTACTCACAAAAAAAAAAAAGATCTTAATTGTGTAGCATCATATCCTAGCTATGTTGTATACAGGGAATGGGTTAATCTAGTGATTTTTAGTGATTGGCACTTTGGTTTATAAACTTCCCTACTGTACCGACAGTGATATATTTTTTCTTCTGACAAATGTACTTATTGTAAGTCAAATTAGATGAAAGCATCTGATAAATGCCCTGAATGTAAATGTACATCCACACACATGCTTTGAAATGGATGTGTACGTTGATATACCAACAGCTACAGAGGGAGATGGACGTCAACCTCCGACTCTCCTCCCTGACCAGCCAAGAGCCCAAACCAAAGAAGAAGTCTGGGGTATATTTTCCACAATGAAACAATGTCCATTTATTAACTTGTGATCAAACAGAATTATTTTGGGAGGGACTTCATGGTGATGTGTTCAACCACAGAGACCTGGCGCCCCAAAGCCCTCCGGTGAGCCGCTGCCACAGAGCCACCCTGCGGGCAGACGCCTGCCGTTTGTGGCTGGAACTGTGAGTAGGCCTCTGTGTCGTGGTGCCACTCCACATAGGATCCCCCCTTCTCCCCTCAGCGCTCGTACTCACCGGCTCTTGGGTTTGTCACGATATCCCACCCTGATATTGATGACGAGCATTTATATGCACGTCTTGCACTTCTTTGTGCGATGCGAGAATCGATACACGCCAAATATAATTATAAATTTTATTTTTTGCTTTTTGCATTTTTATGCTTTATTCATAAAGAGTTAGACAGTACATATTACCCCAAATAGCCTCGAAAAGATTTCCCTGCTCCTCAAGGAGGCCCTCAAACACATAAATGAAGGAAACTGGAACAGAAGTTAACTAACCAAAGACGAGTAACTGAAAAACTAATTTTGTATTCATCGTTAGACATATATCGTGATGCATCGTTATAGGATTGTCTAACAATATATAGATTATTTCAGAATCGCTGTATCGCGATATTATATTATATATATATATATATATATATATTATATAGAAATAGTGTGGCGAATCATTATAAACTTTGTTTTTGCATGTAAACACTCACCGCAGATTACCCCCTTGACATATCCAGAAAGCCCTTACTAGCCGATAGCAGAACGGATGCCCTGCCAGCCAATATCCATTGGCTGTGCAGGCGCACGCATCCGTTTTGCTTTCGGCTAGTAAGGGCTTCCTGGATATGTCAAAAAAGCCCCAAAAGAGCTTGCCCCCATAGGGTAGCATTATAGCTCAGTGACCCTTAGGAAACAATAACGGGGTTAAAAATGACCTGAGTTCTCCTTTAAGACTTACACCGATTTTTTAACAATACAATGACAATGAATGAATAAAAGGGACGAAGAGAAAACTGAATTAAACAGATATGTTTGAATGTTTCATTAAATATAAATATGGCGCTTTTGGATATGATTGCATATGATCATATTATTGTAGGATATCAGTCCTGGCGTCGGCCCTCATCCCTCCCTTGTGTATTTGCTGTAGTCCACCAGCCCCAGCCACTCAGTCAGCGGCAACATGCAGAGTCTTCTGCACATGCTGAAGCACCATCAGCCCCAGCTCTGCAACCATGTGCGCTCCCTGCACCAGGCACGCGGCGGGGCCTGCAGGAGCCTGCGCCGGGCCCTGACCACGGCCTCGCCCCCGCCCGAGACCCCCAGGCCGAGGCCAGCGGCGCCGGACCTGGACTCTCTGTCAGACCTGCTGCTGGCCCTGCAGGACGAGCTGGGACGGATGAGCTTGTGAGTAAAGTTCAGTGTTCATTGTTGTGCTCCGTCTGTTATGGGTAGTTCCTACCAAGCAGGATTAATGCGGCAGCCACTCAGGAGGTAGAGCGGGTTGCCTGGTAACTGGAAGGTTGCTAGTTAGATCCCCGGCTCCTCCTAGCGTGGAGGCGTCTGGAGGAGGTGGAGTGAGACGCCTCACCCGGACAGCTCCTGGGGAGCTGCCTGTCGCCCTGCGTGGTTGACACCACCGTCGGTGTGTTAATGTCTGAATGAATGTTTGTAAGTCGCTTTGGAAAAAAAACATCAGCAAAATCATAATTTCAATGATTTGTTTTTCTTTACATTTGTCCTTTTAAAAAAACAACAACAATATAGTTCTGTTTCAGATTGGCTTGTTTTGTACTTTCACACATGCTGCATGCCTTCCAGGACAATACTTACTATACTACTGGAAAAACATGTCCTTGGGTATGCCGTTTTTTGTTGAGCTAGTGAGATGTGCACTCTCAAATGTTACTTTTCTTGTTTGTTTATGTTTTATACATGTGGTATATTATGACTCTACATTACACTGGCAATGTTAACTAGTACTATATAACACAGCACATACAAACATGCCCGGCTTCCCGAAACTATTGGTGAAACTATTGTGTTTCACCAATAGTTTTAAGTCAGGTGTTTTAACAGTTAATGGAAGGAATTGCTATGTGGCGTAGCAGGATAGCAGGATAGGCCATGTTGTTTACTTGTTCATTCCGTTCATTCCAAGTTTGCATCTGTAGCCAATTGAGGCCAAATTAAACGGCATGTTTGAATTAAGGATCTCAGCTGTTCTTTATTTTTGGCCATGGGTGCAGCAGGCGAGGTCAGCACGACTCGCTTCCAATAATTTCAAAAACTTGCCACTTAAAAAAAAGATTAGTTATTTTATAATTCACAAATGAACAAAACTGTCTTCTCAATTAAGGAAATGATACTGGGAAACGAATAAACCATTATAAGCAACGAGTGAACTTAATAAGCGGTTGAAAGACTTTTTTCAACCGCTGCCTCTTTCCCTTGACATTTAGTTTCACCTGACAAACACACACTGGCCTGGGCGCTGCGCCAAGCCTGCACACACAGGTAGCAAAGACACAAGGCAGTCTCAGCATTAAGGCAAGGCAACTTTATTTATATAGCACCTTCATACACAAGGCAGACTCAAAGTGCTGTATATATAAACATTGTCATACAATAAGATAAAGTAAAATAGATAGAAAATAAAGGCAGAGTAAAAAAAAAAAAAAAGCATTTATAAAGTGCAATGTATTTAAGATGAACAATATTATATAATAAATAGCCTCATTTGAACAGCTGCGACCGATGTAATTAAGGATGTAATTGCCTCAATCTCCTCTGCTGTTTCGTTATTTTCTATATATTTTTTAAATCAGTGTAGGCTATGCTATGTGCACCCATGGTTCAATAAATGTTTAGGCCTGCTGGAAGGATTTTGAGCAATCTTTTATTTGCAAAGACTGCAATATTTTTTCATCATTCATGCACCTGCGCGTGAAATGGAAAATCGATGTCGCAATCGATTTCAGTTCACGTTCTTTCTGGACAGCGCCGTTTACAAACGACGTAAGGAGTATTTCCTAAGAAGACTCCTAGGAGTCCGTTCAGGAACCACGCCTTCAGGTGGTTAGGAGGTGAACAACTTTGATAAGTCTAAACATAGGAGTCTTCGTAGCGTGCTAAGTGGAAGTTGTCGGGAATCGTTATGAGAGGATGTACCTTAGTTGAAAAGAAAGGTTTCCACCTGAAGATATAGAGTTAAACGAAGCACATTATCGGGGAGGAAGGTGTGCATTGTTCAGTGTTCTTACCATTGCGATGCACCACTTTCAGCCACAAAAAAAAAGAGATTTTGATTAACAGACAAAACTTAAGAGATTGGTTGATGCAAACAACCTGAGAATAAACTACCCTGCTGGACTAAACGTCCTGAAGGGGAGATGGGAATGTTGAGAACTTACTACAAATCATACTGCCCAAGGCACAAGGAACCATCTTTAGCCCCTAAAGTAAGCAGCCAGGACCAATAAGTTAGGTTGTTTGACAGGAATACTGTTCTGGGAGGCAGATTAGGAAGTGAGGGGTGTACTCACTTTTGTGAGATACTGTATCTATAGGTTTATAAAGTGTGTGTGTGTGTGTCTGTGTCCGTCCGTCCTAGTGAGCACCAGGAGCTGGTGCGTCAGATGGAGGAGCGCCCCGGCCGAGAGACGGTGGAGGAGCTCGCGCCTGAGCTGGAGAGCCTGCTCAAGAAGATGAAGGACAAGGGAGCCCAGATCACCAAGCTCCGCCAGCACCAGCAGACTGTACGCACACGTCCTCTATAGCACCAGCAGACTGTACGCACACGTCCGCTATAGCACCAGCAGACTGTACGCACACGTCCTCTATAGCACCAGCAGACTGTACGCACACATCCTCTATAGCACCAGCAGTCTGTACGCACACATCCTCTATAGCACCAGCAGACTGTACGCACACGTCCTCTATAGCACCAGCAGACTGTATTACATGTTATGTTATGTTACTTACAGGTGCGCCTGCTGACCCAGAACAAGGGGCAAGCAGCAGTGGGCGATTCTAGGGGCTTCAAGGTAAACGGGACCAGCCCTCCCCCACAGCCGTCCCCCGTCAGGGACAAGCACCCAGGGGGGAGGAGGGGCGGGGCACCCCAGAGTGACCTGCACATCCTCAAGGAGACCCAGAGGATCAGAAACAGCCTGAAGACCGATGACATATTGTGGGAGACATAGTGTGTGTGTGTGTGTGTGTGTGTGTGTGTGTGTGTGTGTGTGTGTGTGTGTGTGTGTGTGTGTGTGTGTGTGTGGAAATTTCGAGAATTATGAAAATTAAATCAGGTTTTATGACCAGACAGTAATTAATAATGCGTTGAGTCATTATCTCTTGTCACCTCATGGTGTATAGACATATATTGGAACTCTATTTGAACATTGAAGGAATTGTTTGTGTATGGTGAGCTATTGATTTCTGATATTATCTTTGTCCTTTTTTTCCTGCATAAAATAAAAAATATCACCTTAAAATTCATATGAATTTCAAAAACTCAACTCAACTAAATCTGTGGGAAACACTAGAGGGCAGTGCTGGGCTTAGTTACTGAAAATATTTAACTTTGAAAATGATATAACCCTGTCATCAGTAATTGTATTTCAGATTAAGTTGGGGAGAAATAAGTATTACAAAACCATTCATAAATCTTGTTGCATTGTCTATTGTCCCTGCCATGATTGAAATTGTTTTAGCAGTAGTTTTAAGCCACAGGCCTGGTGGTGGTTTATGCTGTGGAAGGGGATAGGGACTGAGTCGCTTCCTTTTATTTGCGTTTTACTTTTTCTTTGTAAGCCATGAGGTTCCATGACTCGGTCAATAAAGAGGAAGCGGCCCCATCCTATCCACTTCGTCAGCAAGACCCACAACGTTAACTTAAAATCATGGCAATAGAAATGCAACAAGCTCTATTGTTGGGCTTCGTAAACCGTTATTTTCTCCCCAGCTTAATCTGAAATACAACTACTGATTCATCCTCATCATCCACATCGTCAATCCGCTTATCGGTCGCAGGGGCAGCAGCTCAAGCAGGGGGCCCCAGGCTTCCCTTCCCCGGGCCACATTGACCAGCTCTGACGGGGGGATCCCGAGGCGTTCCCAGATCAGTGTCTCTCCTAGTCCTGGGTCTTCCCGAGGTCTCCTCCTCACTGGTCATGCCTGCATTCTTACCAGATGACAACTACTGATTTGTTTTCTTAATTGTTGGACGCCCTGTTGAGTGTCTTGTGTTGAGTGATTCAGTCACATTGGATGACGAGCCATGACATTGCATGCTTTGCCCTCATACCTTCTGCTCTTTGGTTAACAAACTTACACCTCTTTGCTGGCTCAAACCAAAGCATGACATGGCATTCACACATTTGCAATGCACTACAATACCGGGAGATCGCTCTATTATAACATTTTAGCTTGGCTTGCTTATTTATGTTATCTTCTATTCTGCTTGTTCTTGTAGATTTTTTAGCTCGCAGGGTGTGTGTGAGAGAGAGGGAATCCAGTGTTTCTTCCTGTGCCTCTATTAGATTACAGAACATGGCTGGACAGAGAAATCAGGTTAGCTCTGCCAAGCCTTACACACATGGTATTGAGAGCATGAGGTTCTTCTGACCTGTACAGCTCACTTCATATGAAGTCATTCTGTTATTTTTTTACTTTAATTTTTGCTTTCTTTTGGCTGTTAAAAATCACCTGAAATCCTATGAATGCTGATAAAAGTAATGAGAATACAAAGTTTGTACTATGTACTAGATGTATTAGTTGCTTAGGCAACAAAAGCGGTGTGCCTTTTTAATTCCTTTTAAGTATGGGGAAAAGACTGACTGCATTCGTTTTTTAGAGTTGTAAAACTAAAGTCACCACTGCACTAGACAAAGGCCGATCACTACAGCTCAAACATACACAACAATCACCCCAGCCATTTGGCTAAGGATTGTCAAAATTGTATTGTAGAAACTGATAGTGGTGTTGAACAACCCCCGCCTCTTTCCTGACATTGTCCCGGAAACGGTGCTAGAGTTGAACCTTGGACCTCCGCAAAGAAAAAACCCATAAAATAAAAGGACAACACGTTCAACAACCCAGAACATTGTTCCTGTGTGTGCTTGTGCACTAACGATATGTTAAGCAGACGTTTCCTTTCCATTATCAGCTTCTGCTATGTGAGCAGGACTTTCTGTGACACTGGAGAATGACGGTGTATCCTGTTTCAGGCACAACAGCATTCTGTTCGTCCATGGGTTTGTCATGTGAACACGGGGGATGGTGTGAGGGAGTATAGTTTGGTTACTCCGCTGATTACCTTATCGGAGGAACACCCATGCAACAGGTGCATGGGTGTTTGCGCACTACTAAGATTGACCTTTGGACCCTTCATAAAAAATCTGTTTTTGTCCGGATGCATGTTGAAGAGTTAGTTGCATTGTTCCATGCAGTAATCCTATAATATAATAGGTTAACAAGTACATGGACAGTTTACAGCAAGGACCTGAGTTGAGATCTAGTTATGATCCGGCTTTATTTGTGAATGTAAGAGGTGGATAGTGGTTCTATAAAGAGTTTATTGACACAGCATTGGCTGCTCGTGATGAGCAGGCAGGATATGAAACCGATACCTGTTGGCCTTTAGAGCTGTAGTCATGGTGATAAGATGATACTATCCTGTCAGGATTTTTCAACAAACAACTTAACAAAATAACCGGAGAACAGCCCCATTATTATAAATGTGCGAATACATTACGTGTAACAATATTCAAACTTTATTGATTTATGTTGCTGAACTGAAATAAGAAGACATTAAATTTCAAGACAAAAGAAAAAGACACCAAGCGCTAACTGAATTGAGGTTAGCACAATAATACCAGCAAGAGTCTAGTATAGTTGTAAAACCCAACAAAGAACTGGGGGTGGCCTCTTAAAATGGGAAAAAAACAAACGTATGGCAATGCAAGGCAAGCAAGGACAAAAAGAGGCTTTTCAAATACAATCAACAGGAGTTTCACATTGTACAACCCAAGCCATGGCAATAGGAACAAGCAACATTTGAAATTAGCCGGTGATGACAAGGTGTCTTTTAGGATTGGATTCAAGGCATGAAAATAATGAAATCCAAACTACAGTTGAAGTAGATTTTGTGACTCGTCTTTGTGAAGGAAAAATGTCCAAATGTGCTCCAAGACTTGCTGAGTTGAAAAGAAATTACAAAATGTATGGATGTCGACAAGGT
>JAOPUD010000098.1:16200724-16202610 GCA_027122715.1 Trisopterus minutus
CTGGCTCAGAGGGTGTGGTAGTTGCGGTCTTTGGACTTGCAGAACTTGTACAGGAAGAAGACGACGGCCTGCAGGCCCAAGACCAGCACGATGCCCCCGATGAAGCTGGCTGCATCGAAGGTGGAGGACTTGCTGGGGGCCTTGGTGGGGACCAATGGGGAGGTGACGGGCTGGGAGCTATCTGGAAGAGGATAAAATAAAATAATATTTAGTCATTTAATTCGAGAACAAACAAATGAATTGTCCTCTGGGATTTGATCAGGGATCGTCAGTCATATTTATATTGTCAGACATTTTTGCAGTCATTCAGAAAAATCTGATGAAATCTGAAGCTGATTTTCCATTTCAACTCGTTCAACGTTTTCTAGCTGTGACTGAGTAACATCAGCCAGCTTCGCAGCGGAGCGAGCCACTTACTTGAAGTAGTGGTGATCACGGTGGTTGATGCAGTGGTTTGAATGGGAGTGGTCGTGGTGCCAGTATCATTGGCTGGAGAACAGAACAACTTCAGTTAGCCTCTTTATGACCCCCCCCCCCACCTTCCCAATCTCTCCATCACGACATTCCTCTGACACCCCTCACAACACCCTAGCACCCCACCATGGACACAGATCACACAAACATAACAAAAACACCCATCCCAAAAAGTTAGTGAGCAGCAAGCTTTGACCGGCTAGTTACCTGTGGACGGACTGGGGGGGTCGGTGGCATTGGGGGAGATGCTGCTGGCAGGGGGGGCAGGGGTGGTAGGGGTGGTAGGGGTGGTAGGGGTTGTAGGGGGGTCAAGAGCTAGAGGTGGAAACCAACACCGGTTAATGGGAAACTGAGGGACAAACAAAAAATACCACCGAAAACAAACAAAGTTACGTCTGCACATTACAAAAACACTTATGCCGCTTTTGGCTGATGACCCAGTCTTTATAATGTCCCAATAATATATATATTTTTTTTTTGTTAAAAGCAAGCAGATTTTAGTTGAGCAATAAAATAAACAAACCACTATTTAAATGTGACTTCAGATTTTAAGACTGTATACCATGGGATTATAACCTTGAGAAGACAAGAAACTGAAAGCAATCTAGATACTGTTGGCAATATGAGGCCAATATGAAAAGAAAAGCAAATGGGAAGAACAGCCCATTAAAATATATTCATAACACATGGTGAAACTGAACCAAAGCCTATGAAAGGCCTGAGGAGTCTGCCTGTTCTGTGTGTATTCCGTGGCCTGTGATATAATCCAAAATATGGCTTTAATTATTACAAATGACAAGCAGCAGTAGGAAGCAATGTCTTCACCCTTACCTGTGCAGTTAACAGTAGCATTAGTAGTGGCATTATCTGCCAGAACAGTTCTATTGACGCAGATTTCAGCTGCAGAGAAAAAACAAGATGAATTTGTTAAAGTTGGCACACCTCCAACCACTACTTGTAACAATAATTTAGGTTAACAAGGCTAACTTTTTGGTTGTACTGTGACCCAAAGAGAAGTTTCAGGAATTAGTAGTTTATTGCCTTGATTAGTTAAAAAATGGCAGCAAAGCCAAATGTTTGACCAGCCATGAAAGATTCCACATAAAGATTGACTCAACCATGCGGATCTTGAATTCCCACATTACAACGTGGATGTGTTCAGTGTTCCAATCGGAAAATTTCAGCGATGAATTGATTTGTATGCAGCCAAACCACCAGCGACAGAATGTGTGCATAATAACCATAAGTAGCATGTCCAAATGAGAGAGAAGATGATGTAAGTTTCACTTGCTTGCTTGGCCTATGGGTCACGTGACCATTAATCAAACCATTAATCAAACCACACACACACACACACACACACACACACACACACACACACACACACACACACACACACACACACACACACA
>JAOPUD010000098.1:16225556-16241934 GCA_027122715.1 Trisopterus minutus
ACACACACACACACACACACACACACACACACACACACACACACACACACACACACACACACACACACACAGCGACGAGGTAAGACGTGTTCGTCCGACGCGGCGCTTCTTCCAATATAGTGTTCATCATATTCTTCATCTGGTGTCGCGGCTGCCTTACCGTTTGATTGGCAGGTTTCATGTTGTCATACACAGTATTTAAAACGACACGGAGCCATCAGTCAGGCTACGTCGCTAGCTGAGGAGAGCTAGCAGTCACAGACAGCCGGGGAGACCGAGCCGATCGGAGAGGTTTAGGTTCGGCCAGCTAGTTAGCCAGCTAGCGGCCGTCAGTGGTACATTGGTGGCAGCTAGTTAGCCAGGTAGCTGCTATCAAAGCACCACGGGTGGCAGCTAGCTGGCGAACTCACCCATCTAGGTAGCCAGCTAGCTGCCATCCGTGGTACGCTGGTGGCAGCTAGTTAGCCAGCTAGCTGCCACCAGTGGTACATAGTACCTTGCCAGTCATGATGTGTAAGCCCGTCTCCCATCGTTTCTAAACACACAGTTCGGCTCTTGAAATGGTTAACCCTAACGCTCATAGTAAAAAAAACAAAACGTTTCCATGTGTTGTTTGATGTCGTGCCTATTGTGTGAAGTTAACGATAACATGGCTGTATTCTGGCTACACTGCTAATGGTGATGAAGGGTGTTTATGTTGACCATATTCCTCGCCCTCCACCGCCGACCGACTGGTGGTCCGAGTGGCTCCGTTATGATGTTTAATTACACTGTCACTTTGAGTTGTTTGTTTAAAAGCTGACATCGCTGGTTTTGTAGTAGCCATGTGTCTTTATTTGGTGGACTGGTGTGGTCGCGATTCGTATTCCACGCCATCGGGTCTTTGTGATGCCAGCGGTCCACATAGCTTATTGTTAAGAATAATCTGTTTGTCAATCTTCATCAGTCTTGAAATCGTTTCTATGAGTCCGTTTTTCACTCAATTTCACTCACTAATTTATCATCACATATATATTCTATTTCTATTTCTATCTATTAGATAGTGTGTGTATATATATATATATATACACACACACTATTTTTTAAATTATGGGCCCACTACATGATGGTATATTGTATTGAACAAGAACGGGTAATAAATGCATCGTGACTTTTGTTTTTCTTGCCTCTTTCTTCAGTCTTTAATGGGTACTCCAACGCTGATTGGAAAAGGACGCGCGTTGACGTGATGACGTCGCTGGGAGAAGTGGCAGTCCTGTGGGTTGACAGCTGATACAAGGAGTCCCTACTCCTCCCAGACACAGCAGCGATTGCACTAAAGGGACCGAGGCCAAGGGATGACTGTGTGGAGTGACTGGGTTGCACCGTACTCCATTTCAGCGGAGGTATAGGGAAGTTTGACCCTGAGGATCGATTATTAAGTTGTCATGGCTTAATTGCAAGAAGTGCAACTGCTATGGTGTTTCCTTTTTCAATCCGCTGCCTGGAGGTTTGATACAGAACTGAATGGACTACTCCTGCACCTCGAAATGACTTGATTACGTGCCTTTCTTTTTTGTGATCCATCGTGATATCATGTGAATGCAGTAAAGGGCTGCCAGGCCTGTTATTTATATATCATAACGTGCAAAAAAACAACAAGGTTAGGACACTTTGAGTTAGAAGTTAAGTCATCACAACTAATCAATTTAAAAAAAGATCCCCCTTCCGAGATAAAAAGACAAAACAAAGCAGGCTTATTATGCACCGTTGTCGCTGTCTCTCCGGCACCGATTCATCCTCATTGGTTCGCCGCTCCTAGCATTTCAAACCACTTCAGTGAGTCGCTACCGGCCTGGATACTCCTTTTACCCTCCCCTCGCTCTCTCACATACGGAAGGAATGTTCGCCGCGGTCGAGCATGGACCTGTTCTCTGCAGCGACTCAAATATCCTCTGCCTGTCGTGGAAGGGACGGGTGCCCAAGAGCGAGAAGGAAAAGCCGGTGTGTAGGAAGCGCTACTACGAAGAGGGATGGCTCGCCACGGGCAACGGGAGAGGCGTAGTCGGTGTCACGTTCACCTCCAGCCACTGCAGAAGGGACCGCACAACACCGCAAAGAATCAACTTCAACCTCAGAGGACACAATAGTGAGGTTAGTCAAGACGGGGTGTGTGTGTGTGATGACTGATTGATGGCCTCAAACTTTCAATATAACTCAAATGATCTAATACATGTATGACTTTTTATGTGTTTTTTCAGGCATGGTGGTAGGGTGAGGTGCATGTGCGGCGTTTTAACATAATGGAATAGGCAACACGTTAATAAAACAGATCAGTTATTACGTTCCTTTATCAAATATTTAGCGAACCATTACTCAACAAAATCATTTTCTATTTTTGTAATGTGTTGGAGCCGGTTGTTTCTGGTGGAGGAACATATATTATTTTGGGAACATCGAAAACTTATTTAAGTTAATGTGGAACACAAAGAATGTGTATGGTAGTATAATGAGCAGTCATGTTATTTTGTATTGCATATATACCATATACGATAATACTCCCATGGCGTTATATCTGTTCACTCAAACGTAGCACCCGTTCCTGTGAAGCTCCTCCAGCTTGAGCAGGACCTCAAAAGTAAATCCTTTCACATGAATAGGAGGCTAATGTCAAGTTGATGTTAATGGAAAGCAAATGCTAACTATGCTCCACTAGTGGACGCACAATGATGAATTTGGAGTTAAAAAACGTACTCAAACAACTTACACACAATCCCCAATTGACAGCCTTCTCGTGTATCCAAAGAGCAGATTGGGGTCTGCTCCGACAGACATGGGGAGGGGTGGCATTAGCTCAGGAGGTAGAGAAGGTTGGCTGGTAACCGCAAGTTTGCTCGTTTCGATCCCCGGCTCCTCCTAGCTGAGTGTCGTGGTGTCCCTGAGCAAGACGCCTCACCCTAATTGCTCCTGACAAGCTGCGTGGTTGCGTGGGTGACACAAACCAGTGATTTTCATTGAGTATTTTTATTACCCAGGACTCTAAATCCTGTATCAGAGAACATCTTGTCTGGCCGTTTTATTGACAGCTGAGGTCTCTCTGCCGACAGGGGAAAGTTGCACAAAGTTTCATTGTCATCTTTGAGCTTCAAGATGACTGAAGCTGTGACATCCTTCAGCCCGTCTACTGAGCTGCCAAGTCTAAATGCACTGTTGGGCTTTTATCAGTCTCTTTTTCTCTCTCTCCAGTGCAGCGTGTAAGAAAGTAGAGCGTTAAGCTGGCATTCTCCAGGGAAGGGCTTTTTAGATTCGCTGCTAAAAATACGAAAATGCAGTTTAAAAGCTTCAGCAGGATCATGTTATTGTTTGTGTGTCTGACTGCCATGGCTCTCTTCATAGGGTCTTGCTCAAGAACAAACTCGCACACGTGTGTTTGTGTGTAAATCTATACGTTTATTGTGGGAATGTGTTTTTTTTTGGTGACACTTCCCAACTGCTCATTTGCAATGCAAAACCAACCATTCATTTCGTGGGGATGATATTACTATTGATCACATCAATATAAATGACGTATTGATGGAAATAAGGATAGCAACCATTGTACCTCTCTCCTATGCTTTGTGTTACTGCAGAGGCTGGTAGGTAGGGTCTTAGGAGACTTACCCAATAGGAATGAGCCCAGGTAGCCTGTTTACATCATATTGTTTTCTCTCCTCACCCCGTTGTTCCATGGATGGGATGATGTAACCACCTCTGCACCTTGGCGCGAACAGACACTACTGCCTTACATAGTCCCTGAAATGTGGCACCCAATGTAATGTCTAGGGCTGACCCGAATAAATCATTTAAAGCTTCATTCATTCCATTCGTTAGGTTTCCAAAATAATATTGCAGAACAAAAAAAGAAAGGAAAGAATTGGTAGTGCTCATCTATCACTGACTGTTAATGTAGCAGGCGGAGACTAATGCTGAACAATCTAGTTTTCAGTTTTATCAACTGATTCTGATTGATTTCTGAAGTGGTTCAATTGGTGAAATAAATGTTATTTTATTAACGTAAAATAGAAAAAATAACCATATTACGTCAGTGATTTGGAATAGATTGCACAGAAGGACTAATATTTACCTGGTGATAAATCACCTGGCCGCTATTATGGGGGATCGCCATACATGGAGAAACATCGCTACCTGTTCTGTTCATGTTGACTAACTAACCAACACGTTACTATGTTTAAGTACAGCTTTTTTGGTGTTCTATGAACATTGAAATAGCTGAATAGCTTTATGAACATTGAAATTGCTACTTAATATGTTCATATTAAATCCCTTCTAAAACCATTAAAAGGGTAATGCTGTAATGGGTTATATGTGCCCTCACACTGGACGGCATCTGTCAAAGTGCTCTAAGAACATAAAATCATGTTTGAATATCCCAAACTAACTAATGATAATCCCGTCTATACCCGCCTATATCTGCCCATTCTGATAGCTACCGGTTCCTAAACAGAAGCATTGACGTGACACGTTCTCGGCGTCTAACGCCCTGACATATATATTTCATCAAGCCTTTTCATCAATATATCTTAATACTGCATTGAGATTTAAATACCTACCTAAAAAACAAACATTCCGGCTCATCCCAAGAAATGTTGTGTAGTAACAAACACTTGAAGGAGTAGCATTTAATGTGTCAGTGACTGTGTGTGAAAGGGCGACTACATTTTGTAAATATATTTTAAAGGTCCCATGTCATGCCACCAGGTGTGGGTCAGATTGAAAATCTGTCTTTCATGACATCACAAATGGGTGTGTCCCCCTATATGTGACAGATAGATGAGCAACGTTTGCTACAGTCCACTGGGTAGGCTGGTAGACTGATCCACCAATACACTTATCTAAGTGGACACGCCCACTTGTGATGTCATTAGTGACCGATTTTTAAAACGGCTTGTAAGGCTAATCACACTCACAGCATGTGGCATGTCATGGGACTTTTAAGGTCCCTGGCGTTTGCTCTGTGACGTTCTGTGGCATTTAAAAAAAGTGCCTTTCTGGCGAGGCCTCCTGAATAATTCAGTGTATCGTATCTCTGGTGGGACAGAAGTAAGGATCCAGCCTGGGATAGCTGGAGATGTGGACCTGCAGCAGGAGTGCCTCGCAGGAAGCCATTAGCCCATCCACCCTGGTAGAGCTCCACTAATGGAGGGCATGTTCCGTTGGGCCCAGGTGCATTTCTGTAACTTTCTTTGTAGTCTTACAAATCAGACTTTTGATTAATATCTTGAGCCTGATGGCAGACAAGCTCAGATCTGGGTCAGAATAAGCATTCTTTTGTCTCATAATTGTTTCAAACAATCATGTTGCTGGAGGTGGGCATCTGTGAACAAATAATTGGTGAACACAAACTCAGCCGGCATTGGTTAACGGTAAAGAAGTATACATAAAGGTTTAAAATCTATACTGTTCAGACTGGCCACTATAGAGACACACCTTCTGAAATCTTTGTGAAGTCGCACAAATCCTGGTGTCCGGCCCAGGCTCCGTCTGCCCTGAAAGGTCTGCTATAAAACAGGACTTCTGGATCCAAGCTTACCTTTAACCTAATACCAACCCAACAGAACATATTGGTATGGGGTGGGAATCACAGGGTACCTTACCATACGAGATACATGGCCCACAGTACCGATGATACTGTGATAGTGTTTCTGCAATAACGCAATCCCAACAATACATCACGATATATGTCAAACGATGAATACAAAATTACTATAAAAAGGGCTGCATTTCGGTCTTTATTCATGGTCCATACTGAGGCCCCGTCCACATCGATCCGATTTTTTGGTGAAAACGCATAAGTCTTGTGTATTTGGGCCGACTGTCCAGACGGTCGATGTTTTCGGTGCCCGAAAACACTCTTTTCTGACACCAGGTCCCGGGGGTGGATGACGCCTGAAATGCAAATGATGACGTCATTAGTTAGTTGCGTTGAATTTGTATTATTTTTGTAGCTTTAACTAGAATTAAATTGAATTACTAACTAACTGTGCATAATTAATAATTTCTGCTCATTCTAAAAGGTTGAACTGCTTTCTCCTCTTCTACCTTATGTTTGTATACAGTACGCAGGCTTGATGCGCGCAGGCTTGATGCGCTCCACTTTTTTTGTGGAAAACCAGCGCCAGACAGTGGCCTTGAATATGTACTACAGCGTTTCTACAACTTTATGCGTTTTCGCAAAGAGTCCGTCTTTACAGAGATATTCCTGAAACGCATCAAAGGAAAACGGAGGGGAAGATAATTTTCGCCCATGTGGACGGTGCCTGAGTTTTTCAGTTACTCGTCTTCTGTTTGTTAACTTCCATTCAAGTTTCATTCACTGATCCATATAGTGTGGAGTCCAACTACCAGTCCACTCGCCTGTGTCCACAATTTGTCATGGTGGCTGCACTCTGGGTGCAAAACGTGACCTGGATAAGGATCCATCATCTCATATTGATATCGATTAGATGCTTTCAGCCGGCCTCGCCTCCGTGCCAGATATTGCGTCCTCAAAACGACCCATCACCCTCACCCCCCACCCCTTTGTCTAACCCGTGTCCTGGCTGCAAATCTCCATGGCGCTCCATACCGTCGGCTGTCCTCTCTGCCACTTTTGGTCTGGATTTTCTCTAATTGAGTTTTGTGTGTGATTGAATATCCCGTTAGTACCCTAAAGGAGTATAGGGGGCAGGAACTCAACGGGATGAACACTGTAACCTCTGTCATACGGCCTTGTAAACGTTGCAGATTGTTTCCTGGAGGGCATTGCAACGCAACCCAACATGACATCGCCATGTCAACAGTCCTCTGAACGTACTCTGCTCTCGCGCTACGTGGCGAAAACTGAGCGAAAAGAGTACAACCAAACGTAAACAGCCCCAATTCCGTTTCCGGTCCGGTCTGCGCTTCAATTGGATTTACAAATTGCCGAATAAAGCACGACAGAAACTGTATTTCGCTACGTTACTTGATTTTGAACATCAACGAACACCACTAACCACTTGGGTAGTTGCACTTGCACTCTGAAAATGAACCTTTAGGGTAGTTTTAAGGACAGGTTTGTGAATGCCCATAGCCAGCCATTCTGAAGCAGGCAGGGGCGATTCTAAATTAAAAATTGAATTATTTTTTTTAAAATTAAATTCCAAATACCGAGACAGGACCAATAGTCAACATTTTGGTGTCAACCACTATATTTCATCCTAGACAAACCAGAAAGGGGGCTCAATGTTCAAAATACCGTAATTGTCCTTAATGTAGTCCTATAGTCATGGTGTTACTCGGCTGTCTGACTGGGCCCAGCTGATCTGACCAGCTCATCCCACCCAATGAGAGAAAATTAGAAACTGTCTTTATGGTGGATATTATTTTTTTTATCATTTTACAATCGGTTCACAGGTCAGGTTAAAGACTAGACAAGGGCTTTGCAATGTGGGTGGGACTGGTTGCTAGGGAGAACAGAGCAAAAGGGCTTGTTTGTTTCTCCCAACATTTAAACACTGACCTATTGGGAATGGTGTGTGTGTGTGTGTGTGTGTGTGTGTGTTCCTCTGGGAACAGGCTGAGTCATAGCACAGACAGACATACAGGACAGAAAGTGTGTTGGAGCAGTGAACGGTCCTCACGACATCAATGGTTGTGTGAGCAACATGGCAAAGGCATTTTAAATACGGATTATAGAGCAAGGGAGGGCTGGCCTGTTGCGGGGTGAGGAGGACGGTTTGATGACGTGGGGCTGGCTCGTGTTGCCTCATGTATTGGCCTCAGGGTCAGCATGAAAGCTCATCCATCAGAGTCACAGCGGTCAATGAAAGCACCTGTTTTTGATGACAACTTAATTGTTCATATTGTCAGTCCAGATGTATATCCGCCATTGTTTCTCTTCAGCCCAACCCATCTTGATGTGGGCGCATGCTTATGCTGCATTCCCTCGGTTATAAAAATACACCTTCCCACGCATCACCTTAAGACTTAGTGAAATGTTAATCTGCTTTCAAACTCTGTTCGTTGCTGAACCCTGAAGAGAACTTGGTCATTTGTCTTATATGATCGTCAACATAGTTATCCATGCCGTTTCATCACTGTCACTGAAATAGGTCCTGAATTTAGAGAGAAAGGGGGTCAAATCCTAGGTTTTTGCCATTCTTCCCAAAACATGATGTGTCCACTCGGGCCACTCTGCTGAACGCAGGTGCGTCAGACTACCTTTTATGGGCACCGGTGTGTGGAGCGTTTCATACACAGCATCGCCCACTATAACGCTCATAGGCGTGACGGTACTAAAAAGTATACAAATATTTTGGGTTGTAACAATTGGGATGATACACCCTCTCTAATCTAGATCTCTCATCTCACTTATTTTTATCTCTTGAATTCAAGCTGAAACCGTGGGTTCACTTGCTCTGTAAGTCTGTTGCATGCGCAGTGGCAGGTTAACATAGAATCTAAACTGTGTTGGTTTGTTGGCACTATTAGATAAGGATCCTAGCTAGTGCAGTTTATATGAATTTATCTGGGTTGGGCAAAACAAAGACACAGCCATGGGAACTGCTAAACATTTTGGAGGACCGGCAGGCAATTTAAATTATAATTTATTTTGCTTTTTTCATGTCATTCACAACCATTAAAGCAACAGCAATGACATGCTTTAGTCTCCAGCTCCTTTCAACAATGCAATAATATAAAAATAATAACAATTTTATAAGGGAAATAAAAGAAAAGTCACCTGAGACTTAAATAAACACAGAAGTAGTGCAAAGACACAGTGCTAAATTGACAGTGGTTTGGTTGCATATTATGAACTAGATGGCAACAAAGGCTAATTGTAGGAGTTGAATATACCAATATTGAAAATTTCAGAACAATTCACAAAATGTTTCCCCTTCCTCCACTACAAATGAGTGTATGGAGTCTATGTGTAAGTAGAAATAGCATGACTCTTATAGCCTGAGCGGCGTTGGGCATCGCTGGTCTAAACCATAAGAGGAGATGAGTTGAACGAACATCATGGCTGATTTACATCTGGACATAAACCATGTCAACAATTAACCTGCTGTATTTACAAACCAGTCAAATCCTTAATTCAGATTTCTCTGGACTCCTTCTTCTCTGCCTCTTCTTTCTCTTTGTGTCTTACACTTCCCCTTCTCCCTTTACAACAACCTACTGCTTAATTTTACTGCTGCACATATTTTAAATGAACCTGCTTAAGAAACAAACTTATTTTCTGTTCTGTATTCTCTTGTTAAAATCTACTAAAGAAAGGCTGTGTGGCTACATGGCATGTGCAGTAGCATTCTGGGATCCCTAATCAGAGGGAGAGATGGTTTGGAGAGATGGTTTGCTCCATTGTGTACCGTTGTGATGACCAGAGACCAGGATTTTATTTGAGATTGGGGGGCAAAGCTCCCTCAATGTTTTCGGGTCGGGTCTGATTAGCAGAAAACAAAGGTACAACTGATCCTCTGCCTCATAACATGGTTGAAGTTATTCAATATTAACTACATATACCATAGACTTCCCAGCTGAAAGGACGTTACTCAATTGTATCAGAAGCATCTCTTTCGCAACATAAAAAATTAGGCCAACCCACTTGAAGATTTATTTTTTCTTCCTGCTCTGCTGCTTAATTTAGATCGCAGGATCATGAGTATCAGAAAAGCAGCATTTCATATTCTAAGCTATTCTAAGTCAACATTCAGTCAGCACTCGTATTTTGCACAATGGAGTGTGGCCCTCCCACACACCTTCCCTAAACAGAGGAACTAGGATTCAAGGGATGTGACATTGTATTCTCACACCAGATAACAAACGATGGAGGTCCTGATCTGCTCCTGTGTTTTTGGTGGCTGCAGGTGGTTCTGGTGCGCTGGAATGAGCCCTTCCAGAAGCTGGCCACCTGTGACACGGACGGGGGCATCTTTGTGTGGATCCAGTACGAGGGCCGCTGGTCTGTGGAGCTGGTCAACGACCGCGGAGCTCAGGTGAGATGCGGGAGCCTGGAGATGGTGAAGGATCCCGATATAACGACACATTTGGTTCTACCTTTGAACATTTTCTGGTGGTCCGCAGGTGAGCGACTTCACCTGGTCCCATGACGGGGCCCAGGCGCTGATCTCCTACCGGGACGGCTTCGTCCTGGTGGGCTCGGTTAGCGGCCAGAGGCACTGGTCCTCCGAGATCAACCTGGAGAGCCAGATAACCTGTGGCATCTGGACCCCGGACGACCAGCAGGTAACACGCACGCGTTCAGCCTCTCCTTCCTTGGTGTGCGGACAGCGCTGCCGCATCATCCCCCCCAGTGTTTGCTGCCTAAACAAATGTAGATGCCTTTTCCTTTCGCTTTTGTCACTTGTTGTCCGTCTTGTTGTCGCTGAGGGGGACAGCCCCTGGAGGATGTCAGCAGTAACGCGCGGCAGGCTCTCGCTGTTTGTCTGGGTTCTTTTATTGGTGTTTCTTTTGGCTGTTGAAAGGTTTGCCCTATGGTGCTGCGATGCTGTCTGGAGATCACAGCTCTATCTGTAATCAGTTATTGTCAGGCCCAATCATTCCCTTCCTTGTTTGTATTCCCCAGCCGCCTGATTGGTTTATTTTGTGCTGTTGGTGTGGGTCGTGTAGAGTTGGTTTTGTTTTGTTTGTTGATCTTGAGTTTCTGCCAGTCGTCTTGTAAACTCAGCATATTAACACGGCATTGCCCTCCCCGTCCAGGTGTTGTTTGGCACGGCGGATGGACAGGTGATCGTGATGGACTGCCACGGCCGCATGCTGGCGCACATCCTTCTGCACGAGTCCGACGGCATTGTGTGCATGTCCTGGAACTACCCCAACTTCCTGGTGGAGGACCGCAGCGAGAGCGACACGGACTCAGACGACTACCCCCCGCCCAAAGGTACCGGTCTGCTGCGGCTCCTGGCCTCCGCTCCTCCACCTCTGCTGTCAACAGCGGGCGGCATGTGGCTCAGGAGGTAGAGCAGGTTAGCTGGTAACCGGAAGGTCGCTGGTTTGATCCCTGGCGCCTCCTAGATGATTGTCGAAGTGTCCCTGAGCAAGATACCTCATCCTCCGCCGTTGGTCTATGAATGTGTGTGTGAATGGGTGAATGTTTGGCAATATTGTAAAGTGCGCTGAGTGGCCCCTGGTTAGAAAAGCGCAGAATAAATGCAGTCGATTTACTATTTAACAGAGGTCCAGTTTGAGGTCTTCTCCCACCCAGGGGAGCCGCATTACTAATAACAGAGCCTCGGTACTGTGGAATTAACCTGTAGCTAGATTACTAAAACTACGTTGGTTCATGATCACAAACGGTAATTCACATTGACTGACTTTAACAGCCAAGGAAAACTTTTTAACTATCAGACAAAAAACAACAGTTATAAATCAACTAGGGCTGGGCAAATTAACTCATTAATTACAGGTTAACACAATCTTATTTTAACACAATTAATACAAATTGACGCATCGCATTAACACATTTTTTTTTTAACGTTTTGCCCACAGAAGAGTCAACATTCATTCATATCAGAAATCATTTTCGTTTTTAGTTCCACTTAGTCGTATGCGGACTCCTCCGCCGGCAGAGCAGCCCGATGAGTCCGCATACAACCGAGAGGTTGGAACAATGGAGCGTCTGAGAAATGATATGTGAAGTGACAGCTGTCTGCTGTAACATCGCTATCTCCTCCATGTTCGTTTCAATCTGAACTTCAGAGCCAAAGTTAATTTCCCCCAATTCATATCCATATTCTCCATGGGTGACATAAACCCCACTACGAATCTTTACTTATTGTGGAATTACCCGATAGTCGGAGAACTCGTCGCAGTCTTTAAGATTCATAATATCAGAGAATACACCGTCAGTTCGGCCGCGGCGCAATATTGAATGATGCACTCCGTATAGGGGGTAACTACATTGTCACGACACCGGCTTCCTCCATCTTCTGCGCCAGCTTTTTAAATAAATCGCCGACCCGCAGTGAGTTGACAGCTGTGTACTGAAAACATCTCTCCCTCCGCAGCCCATCCGTATACATGAATGAATAAAGATCGTAAACGTCGGGCGAAAAAACTTTTATTTTGACAGATGTGCCCGAAGTTACTACTTTACAACCTCGTTGATGACCCACATTTAGAAAAACATGTATTTTTAATTCAGCCTTGGGTGAAATGGAAGCGTGAAGCCTGGATCCTTTACTGAATGCATACCGTGAGCGCTCTCGCGGCCAGGACACAATTCTTATAGGGGGTAACTACATTCACCGGCTTCCTCCATCTTCTGCGCCACCTATTTAAATAATTCGCCCTTTCTCGTTTTTCGACGGCGACAACAACAAGACTATCGTCTCCTTCTATATCCGACTCACGGCCCCGGGAAAAGATTTAGAGCATGCGCAGAACGCAATTCAACACATAACCCAATCCCATTCCGTACATGCATGCTTAGCGCGACTACGAATCGAGTTATCTAGGTGTCTTAATTAGACTATGAGTAACCCAATTCGATTCAGCTTTCACTCGACTAAGGTGTTAACATGCATCTTAGTAATTCAATCATAGTCGAGCTAAGCCAATAATTTGACTTTCTTGAGTGTCATGTAAACGTACTGACTGTGTGATTCCATTTGATAATGTCATTTAACCTAAATTGGAGTGGATTTAAAATAGAATTTTAAAAGTGTGATTAATCATGAGTTAACTCACCAATACTATGTGATTAATCGCGATAAAAAAATTTAATCATTGCCCAGCCCTAAAATAAACACATTACAGACTCAATCCACCACAGCCCGTCCTCTGCTGAGCTGCGGAAAGATGCTCTAATGCTCACCTTTCAATCTGTTAATACTGACCCAATAGTGACAGGCTATAGCTGGCTAACATAGCAAGCATGACTGACAGTGCGGTTGTCAAGAGCAGGGTTCACTTTATATAAGTTATATTTAATAAGGACAATGAAGGGGTCATTGTTTATTACCTTTCCAGTATTTCTCAAACTTATTAGCAACTTTGGGTGAAGACACGGTTGACTGAATCATGAAGACTCCTGCCCCTCAATGCTTTGCATACTGCAGACAGGGCTGAGAGGACTGAAACATAGCATTGGCTTTTGTTTGTCCCAATTGATAGTTTTCAAACCAACGGCAAGTGTTAATCTCCAGTTTAACCTGGAACACGATGGACCTGTAGAGGGAGCGTAGAGGGAGGTTAACAACACAGTCATGACCAACATGGACCACAACGTTCAATGCCGCTTGTGCCGCTTTTCCACCGACAGCACCAGCTCAACTTGGTTTGGTTCCAGACACGTCGCATTTCCATCTAAAAAAGTACCTCTTCAACGTGGGCGGGTCGTCCGTGCATGTTGTGTGTGCATACAGTGCAAAGTGGTAGTAGTACGGGTAGTAGTAGTAGTTCACTTCATGTAGTTTTTATTTTCGACATCATTTATTGTTTTTGATTGTGTTTGGTTTTTATTCTAGTGCACTTTTTGTTAAAATAGAGTACATTTTATATATTTTTAGTTTTATTTATTTTGGATAATTAAAATGTCTTGTCTAATTGCTCTGTTCCTTTCCGCGGTGGGGATAGAGGGGAGGGAGGGATGGCCGCTTGAATATGAGGACACCTTGTAAACTAATATCTGCAACATTGGACCGACCTCAGGGAGCCAGGGTGCCACAGGGAGCCGTGGCTCTGCTGACTCGACTCGAGCCTTGGCAGGGCTGTCGAATGTCGTAACCCCAGCCAAAGCAGGGGGACAGCTGTCTTGTTGAGAGACCGCTCTCCACCTGTGTGCGTCACACCCACAGCGCCCAGGCCCTAGCTCCCTCTGGGCCGCTCAGACCATATTAAAATATCTTTATCCAAGGTGACCCAGGCCCGGCCGTCGTAGCAAGGATGGGAAATGCCCTCTAAGGAGTAATGAAACAACTTGTTTAATGGACAATTCTGGTATTTTGAACATTGAGCCCCCTTTCTGGTTTGTCTAGGATGAAATAGCTTTGTTGACACCGGGTTTGTTGGTTCTTGTAGCCTAGAGACTTGAGGGGATAAACCCTCCCCCGGGGCTGCTCAAGCCAGGGCTCCTGCTTATTGGTTCATAGCGCAGCCAGGACTTCTTCTTATTGGTTCATAGCACAGCCAGGACTTCTTCTTATTGGTTCATAGCCTATTCGTGAATAGACGTTGACGCAATTCAGATCACTGAGCTATACCCACCCTCTCCCATTGAACCCCATGTTATTCATGGGAGGAACAATAGGTGATAGGGGGTGCTATTGTCCCTCTACCCAGGGAAATGAACATTACATATACAAAGGCATTAAAGAAGTCATATTTAAGGGCATTAATTCATTACAGTCGTCTGGGCAATCTACTATTTACTATTATTTTTTATTCTCAACAATGTTAAGGAGGGTTTCCCTCCCTTAGTGGAGAAGCCTCCACCGTGTGGAGTGGGTAAAACTGTTTTTATTGGCAGGCTAGCAGTTCCTCTCGACTTGCGCTAGCCTAGCACCAGCAATTTCTGCAACTAGAAGGACTGAATGAAACATGTTGAAAACGGTCTCCAATGATAAATAACACACACAACGCTCACTTGGAAATGAGGTCCGATGTCCAAAATTCTGAACTACCTCTTTAACAAACCTGTCTTTAAACCTTAAACCCTAAACGTTTGTTTTCAGAATTGTGCAACTCAATGAGTGGTTAGTGGTGTTCATTTATGATCCAAATCAAGTATTGCAGCGAAATATAGTTTCTGTCGTGTTTTTAGCATTTTGTAAATCCCATTGAAACGGAAACCAGAACGAAAACTAAAATGATAATCTCTGATCCAGCAGTTCTATTTGCAAATGGAATTGAATGAAGTTTGATGGCTGAATGAAAAACGTAATAAATGTGTTCTACAGTGGCCAGTTGACACTGTCGATTTGAAACCGTTCAGACTATTTATCGCAGAACATTGGTGTTGGAAAAAAAGTTTACTACTGCTGGCCGAGTTTGTGTGTTTGCTGTTTTTGCTGCACGCCAGGAACATGATTGGTCCAAACTAATATGAAGCGATCACCGAGATTTCAGTTAGTCTGCTTTGTCTATATTGATTAGTAATCTACTGTTTGATTTTAGAGACTACTCAATTGATAGCGTAATAATGCAGAAAAAACTGTTATATCCTAAAAGTTTTGCACCGCTCACCAGTGTGTGAATGTTCACTCTGCTCTGTGGTGGGCTGTGACCCTCTTCATTGACGGCAGAGTGCCTGTTCAGAGGCACTTTGCTGCCACAACTAAATGATGCCAACGCTGAGATGGTATGTCACAGCCATGTTGTGGGTGGGTGTGAGCCAGTGGTGGCTGCTGGGCTTTCAAAGAAGGGAAGCTCATATTTCTTATCAGCCAGGGAAAGAAAGAGCAGGCCAGTTTACACTTGAGGACCATTAGGTCCGGGTGGGGAGCGTGTGAGAGGACTCCACCACGTTGGATCTGATGGACGGTGTGGAGGTGGTGCTGTGTTGGTGTTTATAGCACCGCTCCTGTGAATGTCACATCATACACAACAGAGAATTGAGTGCATGGGTGTGTGTCTGTCAGTGGGTAGTCAGGACATGAAGTGCAAACTGTCCATGTCCCTCCACGTCATTAAACCATTTGTTTGTACAGCATGCAGAGTCTGCCGTTCATCCACTTCCTTTTCATGGCCAACGTTTGAGCTGCACATTCATACCCTCACTCTACTGCTGGAGATTGCTACGGTGTGAGCTTATTGTACCACACATTTGAAGGCAGGTTTTTGTTCAGTGCAACAATTTGGCAGACTTTTGACCATTGTTATGGACTGCTACCCACCATGCTCTCCATGCTGGCTTCTTGGCCCTAAACCTCGCCAGTTCATCAGGAAGGTTAAAGGTTTTGGAAAACACGCCACAAAATCTAAAATGACGTGTGTGGGACAGATCTGTGAGATGTCATTGTTGTGGTATTTTAGAAAGCACTTTCAAATGTGATGCGTCTATTGTAACGGTTCAAACTACAGCTAATAAATGGACTTTCATGCACTATGATTGTTTTTCGACCTGGCTGATAAGTCGCTCTGGATGAAAATGTCTGCTGAATGTAAATGTAATGTAAGGTGCTTCTGTGACGACGTTATTACTGCTGATGAGTACATGTTTGTTTGTTTTCCTCAGTGCATAACATGAAACCACTGCTCACGGTCAGCTTCACCTCTGGGGACATCAGCCTGATGAACAACTATGATGACCTCTCCCCAACACTCATCCGAACCCGCCTCAAAGGTGTGTGTGTGTGTGTGTGTGTGTGTGTGTGTGTGTGTGTGTGTGTGTGTGTGTGTGTGTGTGTGTGTGTGT
>JAOPUD010000098.1:16246974-16261119 GCA_027122715.1 Trisopterus minutus
CGTCCAATCAGCACCGAGCCCCCACCGCCCGTCCT
Source organism: Trisopterus minutus (assembly GCA_027122715.1). Classification (NCBI taxonomy): domain Eukaryota; kingdom Metazoa; phylum Chordata; class Actinopteri; order Gadiformes; family Gadidae; genus Trisopterus; species Trisopterus minutus. The sequence continues at coordinate 16,247,010 of JAOPUD010000098.1, forward strand.
CGGAGGAAAACATTTCCTTCCAGACCTTAGTTTTTAGGACACGTCGGCCAGCAAAAAAATGCTATTAATATTAGAGCATGATCGTTGGAAAGTACAGGCAGGAAAGTTACCAAGGATATATTCAGTGAGTCAATGGGTGAACAAGATTATTATAGGTAAACGTTTGTATTGTGGGTAGGGAATACACAGATAACAAGGCTAAGTGGGAGTGACCATCATGGAGATTGTAGGATTGGCGGGAGAGGCTAAGTTAAACTGCAATACACTATGGGGTATAAGTGGACATGTCTGCAAGTCTGCAAAGGAGTCTTAAAGTCTTAAAGGAATCTACACAACAAAGAAGTTAGTCGATTGGCCTGGCCTCAGTATCAGGCTTAGGCCCCGTCCACACGGGCGAAAATGATCAGTTTTCCTTTGATGTGTTTCAGGAATATCTCTGTAAAGACGAACTCGTTGCGAAAACGCGTGTGGTCACTGTGTGGTCACTGGGTGGTCACTGTGTGGCCACTGGGTGGTCACTGTGTGGCCACTGGGTGGTCACTGGGTGGTCACTGTGTGGCCACTGGGTGGCCACTGGGTGGCCACTGGGTGGTCACTGTGTGGTCACTGGGTGGTCACTGTGTGGTCACTGGGTGGCCACTGGGTGGCCACTGGGTGGTCACTGTGTGGTCACTGTGTGGTCACTGTGTGGTCACTGGGTGGTCACTGGGTGGTCACTGGGTGGTCACTGTGTGGCCACTGGGTGGTCACTGGGTGGTCACTGGGTGTTCACTGTGTGGTCACTGTGTGGTCACTGTGTGGTCACTGGGTGGTCACTGGGTGGTCACTGGGTGGTCACTGGGTCACTGGGTGGTCACTGGGTGGCCACTGGGTGGTCACTGGGTGGTCACTGGGTGGTCACTGGGTGGTCACTGGGTCACTGGGTGGTCACTGGGTGGTCACTGGGTGGCCACTGGGTGGTGCTGGTTCTCCACAAAAAAAAACGTCAAGCCTGGGCACGTCAAGCCCATGCGTGCTGTAAATGAACATACAGTCAAGGAGGAGAAAGTAGTTAGACCTTAAACCTTTTAGATTGAGCATAAATACTTTTTAAAGTACAGTTAGTAATTAAAATTACCAAGGGGCTGTATTTAAAGCTACAAAAATAAAAAAATAAAAACAATGGGCATCATTGTTTGCGTTTCAGGCGTCCACACGAATCATTACAGGAAACCTGATCTGTCTGGACGGTCGACCCAAACGCACAAGACTTATGCGGTTTCACCAAAAAATTGTCTCTGTGTGGACGGGGCCTGAAGCTGGATTTATACTGCTCCGTTCCGTGCTGTACGTAGCTACGGAGGCCCTCTCTGTCGACGGAGAGCCCGTCGGAGACCCTATCCGTAGCTCTACGTGCTCATCCAACATTTTTTAACCATCCGTCAGGGAGAATGTATACAATTCCATTTAATGTGAATAGTAATTATATCAACAAGCTTAATATAATTATTTTATAATGGTATATTATAGTATGATATAGTATGATTGATATTTCCATGACACTTCCTCCCTTTTGGATCATAAGATCAACACTGAGATAAATCTTTACTTGTTGTGGAATTACCCGAGCGTCTGAGAACCCGTTGCAGTCTGTAAGATTCATAATATCAGAGTATACCCCGTCAGTTTGACCGCGGCGCAATGAATGTATACATTGATATTGAATGATACACACTCCTTATAGGGGGTAACTACATTGGCATGACACCGGCTTCCTCCATCTTCTGTGCCAGCTTTTTAAATAATAGCGTCTGTGTGCTTCCACTTTTACTGAATGCATGCCATGCGCGCTCCTGCGGCCGGGACACTATTCTTGTAGGGGTAACTACATTCACCGGCTTCCTCCATCTTCTGCGGCACCTTTTTGAATAAATCGCCTTTTCTCGTTTTTTTCGACGGCGACAAGACTATCGTCTCCTTCTACTTCCGGCTCACAGCCCCGGGAAAAGATTTAGAGCATGCGCAGAACGCAATCCAACGCATAACCCAATCCCATTCTGTATATGCGTTGGATCGGACATTACCACTATTTCAACATTTACGTGGCCTGGGCACGGCGGCCTGGGCACGGCGGCCTGGGCACGGCGGCCTGGGCACGGCGTTTGAATACAGAAAGAAGAGCCACGACTGCGGCTCGACCACAAAAGGAGAGCCGCCGCCGTGAGCCCGCGGGAGGGCACCGTCAGAGTCCGGGAGCTCCATCGTATGTCCGGGAGAGCTGCACGGTCCCCCGGACGTGGTGCCCCGAGGCAGATCTTCTCTCTCTCCTTCTCCCTCTCGGTCCTCTGTCTCTCTATCAATCTCCCTTTCTCTGTGTGTGTCTCTCGAAGTTGAATTAGTATTATTACTGAGAGAGCCAAAATTAGGTCGTTCTTCCCCGCCCACCTCCTCCACCACACTAGAACAGTGTGAAACGAGCGTAGTGAGCGGACAGGAGCACCAGGGCATTTTTTTCACCAAACCCGACTCAGGGCATTTATTGCTACTATTGACCAACGCAAAATTTATGAAAAAAAACGGTGCAATGTCACCTTTAATAGACAGGAACCACATGCAGCAGCCATTTCGTTGTTCGAACTGCATTTGAAAGAGACCATTGCGGTGTTCCAATATCCATACTTCCTGTACTTACTTTACTAGTCTGAGTACAAAGGGCGCTAATTACGATCGGGGCGAAAAGGAAGTGTACTGAAAGGACCCGGATGGTGTACTCAAAGTGTTGATCGATGTACACAGCAGCCATCTTGGGTACGTAGCGGAAGAGGCTGAGCCAACGTCGGCGCATTTTCCACATAACCTGCATTAATGGAGTCATTTCGATGTTTTTATAGCTGTTATTAGCCTGGCTAACGCCAGACCAAATCTCAAGAAGATTTAGTCTGGGAACCACACATTAATTTTCTCGTATTTGAGACGTGGTTTACGAATGCCCAGAGCCGTTATTGGGTGCTATGATTGTCTATCAAATGCATCAGTACGTAGCTCATAGCCAATAACAATGAAATTCAATGAACTTGTGATCTAAACTATTTAGAACACTAAGGCTGCATCAAAAGGTGACTTCTCGTCTGCTGCCATGTTGGATCCATAGATATAAACAAACGACAAGCTTCGGTGTGTCGCATAGACGTCCTCATCGTCTTGTTGTCTCTCTCTCTCCCGGAATTTGGTTTTGTAATTTCCAGTTAGTGCACCACAGAGTATTTGATTTGGAACCATACTGACATCTGATAATCTGCTACGTTCTTCTTTTCGTGTATTTGAAGCTGGTTGGCTTTTTGACAGTTTCCCATTTCACATTCCATAGCGTTTTTATTGAACACTGCGAGCTACCTGGCAGGCATCTCCCTTAGGGGTAGGGTGAGAAGCTCAGCCATCCATGATGAACTCGGATTAGAGCCGCTGCTCCTCTGCTTAGAAAGGAGTTAGTTGAGGTGGTTCATCTAGTAAGGATTCCCACTGGCCACCTCCCTAGGGAGGTGTTCCAGGCACGTCCAGTGAGAGCATGCATCGGCGAAGACCCAGGACTCTGTGGAGAGATTATATCTCAACACTGGCCTGGGACCGCCTCGGGATCAGTGCTGGCCAATGTGGCCCGGGAAAGGGAAGTCTTGGGCCCCTTGCTAGAGCTGTTGCCCTCGCAACCCGACCACAGATAAGCGGTTTTGAAGTTGAGGATGAGCGTTTGATTTGAGCGTATTGCATTCTTGACTTTTTAAAAGGCCAGTTGCTAATCAACACGGGCCCTTACTTGTCCTTGAGTCACACGTCCTTCACTTCCCAATCTTACCATATTGGAATTCTTTGCATTGTACTGCTTACTTCGCTCACCGCATACCTAAACCTCTTTTTTTCCATTTGCTACTTTCTCTGTAGAGACTTAGTCTGTCCCTTTACCAACAGGATAAACATCGACCCAAGGAAGTCCCCCAAACTGTCCCGTGCAACGCAGGAGATCTCAAGGTCGCCACGGTTACCCATACGGAAGCCCTCCATTGGCTCTCCGAGTCTGACACGGAGAGAGTTTCCGCTAGATGACATCACACAGGTAGTGATAAGCTCTGTTCACAATGTCATTTTATTCACAACGACGATGTGATGTCACATGTGATGTCATTGCAGAATAACAGGATTCATTGGTGGTTTTTTCCTAGAATAATTACCTTGCTCAGGTCACATCAAACATCTGGGGAACCAAGTTCAAGATCGTGGGGCTGGCTGCGTTCCTGCCCACCAACCTCGGCGCAGGTAAAACACTGTCCACTCTGCAAGATAAAATGTGATCCAATATTCATAGCATGTTGCTTTTCTTACCTTCCTTAATGCTCCTCCTTCTCCCTGCCTGCAGTCATCTACAAGACCAGCCTCCTCCATCTGCAGCCGCGCCAGATGACCGTCTACCTGCCCGAGGTCCGCAAGATCTCCATGGACTACATCAACCTCCCGGTTTTCAGTCCCAACGTCTTCAGTGAGGACGAGGACGACCTCCCTGCTGCGGGCACCACTGTCCCCGACGTCAACAGCCCGCCCTGCAGCGTCAACATCCCCATCGCCCCCATCCACAGCCCCGCCCAGGCCATGTCCCCCACCCAGAGCATCGGCCTGGTCCAGTCCCTCCTAGCCAATCAGAACGTCCAGCTGGACGTCCTCTCCCGCCCCACAACCGGCCCCGACAGGGCCACTGCGGGGGGCTCGGACCAGGGCCAGACGGCCCAGTACGCGGTCTCCGCCCGGTACTCCAGTCCAGGGCAGGTCATCTTTGGAGGGGTGGACATGGGCCGCCTCATGGTGGGGTCGTCCTCCCATCACCCACAGCAGATACAGCCGCAACAGCAGCCAAGTCGCCATCAACAACAACAGCAACAACTACAGCAGCAGCAACTTCAACAACAGCTGCAACTTAAACAACAACAGCAGCAACTGCAACAACAACATCATCAACAACTTCAACAACAGCAGCAACAGGTTCAACAGCATCAACAACATATTCAGCAAAACCATCAACAGCAGCATCTTAAACAGTACCAACAACAGCATCTTCAACACAACCATCAACAGCTCCAACATCAACAGCTTCAACAACAACAACAGCATCAACAACAACAACAGCAACAGTACCAACTGCAGCAACAGCAGCTTCAGCACCATCACCAACAGCTCCAACAGCAGCAGATGCTGCAGCAAATCCAGCAAATGCAGCAGCAGCAGCAGCTCCAGCAGCATATGCAGCAGCAGCACCAACATATACAGCAGCAGCTGCAGCAGCAAATGCAAACACATCAGCAGCAGCAGCAGCAGCAGCAGCAGCAGCATCCTCAAATGCAGCAGCAGTTACAACAGCATCAAGTCCAAGCTCAAATGCCCGTGTCCTTGTTGTCATCCGCTCAGCCTTCAGGTGCAGCCGTGCACCTGCTGCAGCCGGGCGCCCTGCAGATCCAGATCCCTCATCTACCGGCGGACCTGGCGGTCGAGAGAGGTGCGCACGGCGTCGAACACGAGCACCTGCTGAAGATCAAGGCCGGCCGCCCTGCCCCGCAGTTGGCCGAGGGCGACGCGGTCACATTCAGTGCGCCCCTAGAGCTCAGCAAGATGAACCCCCCACCCCCTTATCCAGGGACGGTGGCCGCGGCAGCAGCAGCAGCAGCAGCAGCAGCCTCCTCCTCCTCTGCCTCCTCCAGCGCTGCACCTGGGGCCGCATCAGGGGTCAGCGCCGGTGCTCCTCAGCACGGAGACTTGGGCCTTAAGAAGTCTGACTTCCCTCAGTATCCCTCTGGCCTGCCTCCGCCGGGGGCCACGCCATACCCGACGCCCCTGGGCTACGAGCGAATCACCACCTTTGACAGCAGCGGCAACGTGGAGGAGGTGTGTCGGCCCAGAACCCGGCTCATCTGTAATCAGAACGTCTACACGCTGCAGGGCCCCGGTAGCTCGGCCACACTCAGGGTCACCTCCTCCTCCTCCTCATCCTCAGCGGAGGGTAAGAAGATCCAGCTACCCTACTCCTCTGCTACCCTCAACAGGCTCACTGTTCCACGGTACTCCATACCAAGTGGAGATCCGCCCCCTTACCCAGACCCGGCCAATCAGAACAATGCTGCCAGTAGGAACCCGGGACAGAGACTGGACAGCAACCTCATCCACGCCACTCTCAGGCGGAACAGCCGAGAGGCCGCCCTCAAGGTCTCCCAGATCCTAGACCAACCAAGACCCCTGCCCCCTAAAGCCAAGAACAGTGCCCCGCTGGCAGCCTCCTACCAGCAGAGGGCGCCCACAGCCCTGTACACCTGCAGCCAGTGTAGCAGTGGATCCAGCATTGGGGGTCCAGCACCAGGCAGCACTAACGGCATTGCTGGGGGGACAATCATCAGGCAGGACTTCCCTCCTGGGAACGGGGCTCCACACAGCACAGTGATTGTCCACTCCAACAGCACCACGGTGCTGGCCTCTGAGTCCTCCTACAGCCTGCTGGGTGCCCTGGACGGGCCCGGGGCTGGAAGTGGTGGCAGCCGGGACAGGACCGACTACATCAACTCTGCCTTCACCGAGGACGAGACCCTCAACCAGTCCCTGAGGCATCTGGCTCTGGTGGGAGCTGACATGTCAGATTTGGTGGTCAAGCAACCCCCTCCCTATCAGTGGGAGCCAGCCACCACAGATGAGGTGTGGGTTCCTCAAGAACGGACAGCAAATCTGACCCCCACGGGTCTCCCTGGAGCCCACAAACCTCCTCCCCTCATCCTGGGCCCAGCTCAGCACCTAGACATTTCCAGGCTTCCGTTCATCCTTTCTCCAAAGTCCCCCACCAGCCCCAGCGTTGCGTCGTTCCATGCTGCAGCGGTCGCCGCCGGTTACCAGATCTCCCTCCAGTACACCCCGGCCACGTCCTACTCAGGGCCACAGATGCAGCCCATCCCGGGGTCCCCTCGTCCCTGCTCCTCCCCTAAGGAGATGGTGGCCCCGGTGCCTCTCCCACAGCAGGACGCCACCCTGGTCATACCACCCGGCTACGCGGCCAATCTGGCCAACCTCACCTGCTGTCCTCTCCCGCCCATGTACCCCGGGGGCAGCTCGTGTGGGAGGCTCCCCCTCCCTCCCATCGCCCTCCATGCACCCTGGGGTACGTACAGCCCCTGTCCACCTGCGCCCGGCCCCGCTGCGCCCCTGCCCCTGCCCCCTAAGGCGTCGCAATTGGCGGCCTTGGAGAAAAACGCTTACGCTGTTCCTGCTCCGGCTACCCTTCCACCGGCGGTTCCTCCTTCTCCTCCTCAGACTACCTCCTCCTCTCTGCCACCAGCAGAGTCTCAGAGCCACATGGGGGCTCCAGAGGCCATGGCTGCAGACGCCGGGGAAATGTTCCAGGAGGTCCTCTCCCTCACAGAGAGCCCAGCGCCGCAGCGCTCCGACAAGTTCGGCAAGAAGAACCGCAAGCGGGCGGACGGGCGGCAGGACGAGGCGCCGCCGCCCCTCGCAGAGGGGGGCAAGGCCAAGAAGGAGGGCCGCACTCTCGGGGACTTCAACTCGCTCATCTCCAGCCCGCGGCTGGGCAGCAGGGACAAGAAGAAGCTGAAGGGACAGAAAGAGCAGCAGCTGAAGGCCAAGAAGCTGAGCAAGGCAGCGGGCAACAGCGAGTTCCAGGACAGCTCGGAGAGCGAGCCCGAGCTGTTCATCAGCGGCGACGAGCTGCTGAACCAGAGCGGGAAGAAGGGCTGGAAGAGCAAGCGGAGCCTGCGGGCTGCCAGCGAGCTGGAGGAGATCAAGTGTCGCAAGGCCAACGAGAAGGAGGACCGAGGGCTGGGCAGCCAGGGCTTTGTGTACGTCATGGCCAACAAGCAGCCGCTGTGGAACGAAGCCACCCAGGTCTACCAGCTGGACTTTGGGGGGCGCGTCACACAGGAGTCGGCCAAGAACTTCCAGATTGAACTGGAAGGGAGACAGGTGAGGGGGAGTTTGGATGAACATGCATCTCTTCCAGTATTTTTCATGTTGGAAGAAGAAAAATTGTTTAAATTTAATTTAAGGAATTACACTTTAGCAGTAGGTTGAACTAACTGGTTTGCTTCTCCACAGGTGATGCAGTTTGGCAGAATCGATGGCAACGCCTACATCCTGGATTTCCAGTATCCCTTCTCAGCTGTGCAGGCCTTTGCAGTGGCTTTGGCCAACGTCACCCAGCGCCTCAAATGATACCGTTCTCCCTCCCTCTTTCTCTCCCTCTCTCCCTGAATTCAGGAGGAGATTTGGAGATTCAATCGTAATCTGCTGAACAACCCCTGTTCGTCTGAAGTTTCTTAACTTTGAGTTGTTTTGTTGGAGTCGGGGAAGAGGCTTACGGTGGTCCTCCCTGGTCCACTGGAGAAGATTTAAACCATGCTGCACTACACAATGCTGCCAGTAGAGTTGGTGCAATAAGCGTTGGCTGCGGATGCCAAGTCTGTCCCGAGGGCGGCCTCGCTCGGCCTCTCGGAGGCACCCTGCTGGGAGGGCAGGTCCAGAAGCTGTGCTTTTGGGCAATCTTGCAAATATATATTGCTCTAGCTAGAAGACTTATGTAAACAGTGAACAAGCGGTCGTGTATCTTGTTTGAGTGGTGCTACCAGAAGCCGTTGATTCTGTGTGGTTTATAAGAGGAGCAGCTAAAATACTTGAAAAAAACTAAATAACACATCCTGGCGATTGAACATTTGGGTTTTCTTATTTTTTTGAGGGTGGGGTGGCGGGGAGGGTGCAGAAGAATGCAGAGGTACTACTGGGCACTGAAATCCATTGCTGTAAAACATTAAGTGAAAACAGCAACCACTGTATTTACTGAACTGCTTTGGGATATTTTGTTTAAAAAAATACAAAAGTTAAATTTTGTAGAGAATAGGAGCACATTTTGTTTTACGCTCTGACATTTTATTTTTGTTACACTCCAAATGTCTGTGGCTGAATTTGAGGCTACATTGATACGTGTTGATTAAGGGGCACCATGATTGAGTTCACTTCTCTTGTTACTAAACCTGGAAGGGTAAGGGAATGAATCAAGCTCAGTCAAAGCCATCATCACAACAAGGTGGGAGTCTGAAGGAAGGACTGTCATCCACGATGGGTTTAATTTATCTGTTTGTTTACCACGTCTACACTTTGAATTCGACCTTTTAGTCATTGTTTGTGTTCCCATAACAATCTTAGTAAATTGTTGACATGGCTTTCAACTTATCTACTCTTTTTTAGAGTAAGACGGCTGAGTTAGAATATCGCTGTATAGACTGAAGATATTCAAATTGAAGGGTTGTACAGAATAGTATTGACTGACTAATCCTGTACTGTCACACCTTTCTTATGGTGACTTGAGGTTTAAAGATGGCCCTCAATAGCCTAAATTCTTGCGCTGAGCGATATTTTTCTTCACTTTTTTTGTCTGCAGCCATCACTTCTGTGAAGTGAGTTAGTTAGTTGGGGAAGATGCCCCGACACTTTAGAGACAACGCTAAACTTGTAAAACTTGCAAGGTACAGGAATTATTTTTGTATATTGTACCTCTGCCATTTCCTACATTATTCAAACGCTGTGTAATCAACCAGTATCATTGATGCATAGGCAATCCCCAGAGCTAGTGGAGTGGGGAGACAGAAATCAAAGGCAAAGGCAACGCAGTCAAAAAAATTGTTTTCACACCAGGAACCAAACATTGAAGCACGTAGTTTGTTTATCTTACTGAAAGGGAGATTGGTCCAGTGTGGGACGCTTGGGTTCTTTGGACCCTTTCAGAATTAAGGCCTAATGAAATGAGGGACATATACATATACATAGTCACCTCAGAAAGAATGTGCCAAAAACAATTGGTCAATGAAGACAAGAACTGAAGACGAAAGGATTTAGTAGTTAATGAAAACAAAATATTGGTTTGGAGCAGTCAATAACGATTTGATATTATATGGATGAGATTACTACATTTGTGTAGCTTTTTTCTCTTTTGTTAGTGACATGCACGTCAACAGAAGGGGTCTAATGGACTTTGATGGAGAGATCATGTAATATTGACAGCATAAAGACAATAGGCATGGTGTTAACAAGATGGCTGTCAATATCTTGTTTTGTGTTAGTTGTGCAATAGTTTCCTAGGAAGAAAGGCTTTCCTTTGCCATCACATACTGACCGCAGTTTTACACAATGTTGTTGAAAACCTGTTGGCAGTGTTGCTCTTGGTGTCTATTCCTTTTATTTATACATCATGATTTCCCAAAGGTTGTATATTACTTGTGGACTTTTCATACTTATTTCTTTGTGTCAATAAGGGTTTGTTTCAAGGTGTTGGCGAATAGTAAGATGGTAACATGGAAGGCTTTGAGGGGGAGGGGGAGGGGCAGATTCTTCAGTGTTTTGTGAAGTTTGCATTAGTTAAAAAAAAAAAAAAATGATGTGAATGAGCAAGTGCCCAGTTAAGTGTAGTCGTGTAGGATGTAACCGGTGTGTCTGTATTAAATTGTGCGGTCTATCAATCCCATCAGTGTTATAGCTATTACCGTCTATTGGTGTGTACTTTTACCCTGAAAAGAAGCTACTGTTTATTATTTGCGTTTTTCCTTCTGGTGAGTGCTAACACACTCCTTTAACTCATTATTTGTGCAGTGACATTTGGATAAACACTAAGTCTTCAGATACTCACCATAATTCACCGTTCCTAATCAAAATTTCCTACGGACATTGGTTAATTATTTACCTGTAATTTAATGGATGAGACGACCTCTTGTAGATAACGCATTCCGCTTTTCTTTTGAAAAGAAATGTGCTTTGTACTATTAGATGTAGCCCTTAAAAAAGGAAGAAAAAAACGTTGAGTATGATTTGGTGACTGAATGTTTATAGTGAATGAATAGTAAGGCATGCCAATTATGTCACGCATCTTTTGAATAAAAACTGTCATTGTTTCTGAGAAAATGTTCCAGGTTACTGTTTTATTCATGGTTTCAACACTTATTCAACAACCTTTTGTGGTGATGAGGATTGTGATGGAGATGTTTATTGTGAAGGGGTGCCTTCCTCTCTCCGTGGTGCTGAAGCAGGCCCACGTGACCCTTGTGTGTGTGTGTGTGTGTGTGTGTGTGTGTGTGTACGCCCCTCTTTGGGTTTACGGCTTTTTTTTGTACCCACACATAAACAAAACAGCTTCGTCCGCAGTTTCAATCCACCGAGGAAACAATAAAGAAAGATAACGGGTTTGTTCCCCAAAGGGTGCGGATTATTTTGGATCGCCATTTTCAGTCGCCAGTCAATAATGGACACCGAATACTCGGTGTTAGAAAACCCTCTCTACAGCGAGCTCAAATACTTCTGTAGGAAGATACAGGAGGCCTATCACGACTTCAAGGAGGATCTAATACCTTACAGAGATGATCGCTTTTACAGGTAGGTTTATAAACGCAGTCGCAGTCATGGTGAAGAAACTGCGGTGCGAATTTGACTGCATTGAATGTGTTGCCTCCACCCGATTTCAACAATGCATGATTTATTGTTCCCTAATTCGATAATGTTGAACTGAACCGTCATTGAGTTTGTCATTAAACTGAATCAAGAGAAAACCGGTCGGCATTATCTTAAGGTAAAAAATAATGCAGTGCATCCACCCGACAGCAGCAGGCCCATGCGCTGCATCGCACGCCTTCGAGCGCCGCCTTCTCCGTTGACATTCGCTCATAATGCTTTCGGGGAGAAAACGAAATTATGCAAAATACTTATATTTTGCAGCCTTTGGAATGCTCACTTTTAGTGAGTATAGCCCGGGCAACAATTCCACCTACCACTGTTTGTGTTCAATCGGCCCCATGTTGTAAAGTAGTCTAGTTCACATTTGGAAAACGTTCAAATGTATCTACCTCTCTACCTCTACCTATGTTGGCAATGCACATATTATTGCAAAACTACTTTCAAATCCATTACTGATCAGCATAATTAATAAATTAAATGAAACCCTTTGATGTCTGACGTCATCAGTCCACTGACCGCTGGTTCTGACGTCACGCCCACGTGACTGTAGGTCCTCCCCATTGATGACGTTGCATCCTAGTTGACTATAGCTCCTCCCCTTTGGATGACTATAGCTCCTCCCCTTTGCTGACGTCGCATCCTAGTTGTCGCAGACTGAGGCTGGTACACGGATGTGGACGCTTATTGGTTTTGGATTGTATTCTTTCCGTGTAAAGAGCTGAGAGTCTACCAATATGGATTTGTAAGTGCAAAAACTGTACGGCTATAAACATATTGTGACACTGAAGCCTCGGCGTGAGGTCCGGGTCCCCGACACTTCATCTGGGCCTCCAGCTGCTACCACCGATAGCATTGTGTTGTGAGCTAGTGTTGACGTAGGGCAGCTGTGGGGACGATGTTCTGCTCGATATGTTGACAGATATTTCTATAGTAGTGTTCTTTTAAAGTTTGCAATGCGTCCTGGCTGTTGTGTCTTACCTCTGGACACGCTGTGTGTTGTCCTAACAGACTGGCCCCCATGCGGCTCTACACGCTCTCTAAGAGACACTTCGTACTGGTCTTCGTGGTCTTCCTGCTCTGCTTTGGCCTCACCGTTTTAATTGGTGTTTCAGGTGAGTTTGACACACACACACATACACACACACACACACACACACACATTTTTTTTGCGATTAAATGTTTTTATTCAGAATAATTACAGAGTGGCAGAGCACCATCACATGAGTGCTCTTTCAAATTACAAATAATACTCTGAGACAAAAGGAGGTGTGCCAGAACCAAAAGATACAGGGAGGAAAGATGGGAAGCGGAGGGAGACATAATAAAAACACAACAGTAAGATTGATGTCTGCAGCTAACTAACAAGACGTATAGAAACAGACATACACAAACACACACATAAACAAACAAACAAATAACATTGACCGAGGAACAGACAGAAGACATGAGGGACCAAACATATGTGCAAATAGAAGTAAGAAGGCTATAGCACACATCTACAGCATATTTTTCAAAGGCTCAGCAATGTTGAGCCAAGTGTCCAAAATATTTTCTGATGCTCCATTTATACGCGCTGTAGAGAGCTCCATATGTATGACCTCCAAGAAGAAAAGGGTCCATGTTCGAATAGACAAGTCATTAGGTGGTTCCCAATCATTAGCTGGGTTGCAATCACTCTCTTAGCAGCTGTAAGTCCGGCAAATGTAGCACACTTTTGGATTTTAGAGAGCTGAAGCGCTGACAAATCACTTAGAATCAAAACACTGATAGTAACAGGTACAGTATCATTAATCAAGACAGACAACTTGGAAGCAATATTGTTCCAAAACGGACAAACAGGAGAGCATTCCCAGAACATGTGAAGATATGTACCTTGAGCTTTTAGTGGGCAGAAAGTGCATAAAGGACTGATAATTACTTTCATGTGATGTATTTTACAGGGGTGAGATATGTCCTATGAATGAAATTGTATTGAATCTCCTGATGGTCTGGATTGCGTGATACTGCTGGAATGTTAGACCATACATCATGCCAGTGGAGATCAGTGTCCCGGTCTAGACAAGCGCGTTCCCAGACCCTCTCAATAGGAAGGCTGTGGCAGCCAGGTGTCACCAAAAACTGATGAAGCTTGGATACCATACCGCTGGTTTTTCGCTGCATTGTAAATAATTTCCGGATAGGATGGATGGGCAAAGATCTCTGCCAGGGGACACCATGTGCCTTGAGTGCTGATCTTGATTGAAGGTAAAAGAAAAATGAGGAACGTTGTAGACTGAATGCATTTTGTAATTTGGAAAAAGGTGACAAGCCAGTCTCGCTAAAAATGTCTGGAGCTGTTATAGGCCTCCCACCAATCAGGAGTGCTTTATGGTTAAATAGTGGAGAAAGTGTATGCCAATTGCATGGTATATGGCAATATGTTTCAACCAATCTCCAAGTTTTGCTAAGATGAGAGATAATGGGGACAAAGCGCTGCTGGCACTGTTTATTAGAGATATTGGCAACAATAACGTCATGGAGTAGGCATTGTTCTGTCATAGCACTTTCTAAAGCACGCCAGCACACAGAGGTATCTGGGTCAACCATGTAAGGAGAGGCCTTAACA
>JAOPUD010000098.1:16271747-16289618 GCA_027122715.1 Trisopterus minutus
TGTGTGTGTGTGTGTGCGTGTGTGTGTGTGTGTGTGTGTGTGTGCGTGTGTGTGTGTGTGTGTGTGTTTCTGTGTTAGTGTGTACGTGTTTGTTAGTGTGTGTGCGTCAGTGAGGCTCGTGGCTTCATTGTTTCCCCGCCCCCCCTCCCCTCCGGGGGTCACCTGATGAGCAAGCTCTTCTGGAACCAGGGCAGACATTGTGTGGGACCCAATAGCCCAGGAGCTCTCTGGTTGGATCTTTTAAAGAATAGGAATATGGCAGGACTGGCGAGGACCTCACTCTGGACCCTACACCATCTCGGACACTTGAAACACTCGCTTTCTCTTTGATTTGGCAGTCTTTTCTTCCTTTTCGCTCGTTTTTTGACAATTTTTCACGGCGTCCAGCGACCATGGTGTACTTTTAACCGTAAGGGGCTTGACGGTGGATTTCTGCGACCTGATTCGGACATGATTTTCATGCCTCCTTTAAGAATGTATGTACGTTCTCACGGCCCAGTAAGTGGTTTCACAAGGTTATTTTTGGTTTCCCCGTTGGTGTGAGTGTGTGGATGGTTGGCTGGTGAAGTCCTGGGAACCTGGAGTAAGTGGCACACTATCGCACTCTCTTAAAGGCTCTCGGCTGGATTTGGATTTTTAAAATATTGATGAAATGTCCTGTTTGATAATGAGTGTTCATAATGTTGTGTTTTTTAACTCTGAACTGAACTGTATAGAGTTATTTCAAACTGCAATTATTTGAAATGTTGGCTAAATACTTGAATATTTAAAACTTATATTAATATAATATTTAAGTCATTAACTAAGTCACTTCACTTTCTCTGCTCAAGAAATATCTGGCCACTGAAATGTATATTTCAGTCACCAGGAATTCAGGTTCAAACTAAAGTCAAAGTCATTTTTTAAAAGGCTTTGGTTATTTTGAAACATTCAATTATTGAATACAATCTTCTTGAATACACTTATTGAACAAACGTAATTCCTACGTAACACACGTCTAAGAAAGGACATGTCAACTATATTTAGGAACATTACAAGAGCAGCTCATAATGTTTGTATACGGGTATTAACTATTACCTCTATCCAAAGTGACAAAGGGTGTTCAACCATCACCCAAAAGATACTGGGATTGATGCCTTATTCGGCATCCTTGAGCAAGATGCTTTGTAACCCATGTACCTCCTCAATGCCCTGTATTTGTCCTCACTGTCAGTCGCTATGGATAAAAACGCCTAGTGGATGACTGACTGGAAGAGATAACGGAAAAGCTCTGGGTGTTCCTTGTCTTTCCCTCTCCCACTAGTAAGAAGAAGAAGGATGGCCAGACCCAGGATCAGCAGTACTGTTCTGAAAGCCATTACAGAATTATTTCACCTACATTCCGCTATAAGATGAGCCACCAGCAAGTGGGCAAGTGCATCATCATCAACAACAAAAACTTTGACGATAAGACAGGTACAGTATTCTTTTTCTTCTCTATATATTTCCATTTTTCTTGAGGTCTTTTTTGTGCCTTTCGGGGTAAGACAGTGGGTTGAGGAAGAGACAGATATGTAGCCCAGTACCACAGGTTACAATGGAAACAGTCACTATGCGGTGCACGGGTTACAGGCTGATTAGAGGAACAGCAGTTTGGTCAACAATGTAGGATGTGGACCAACAATCAGGTGGACACCGACATTGTTCGGGACCCCAAACTTGTTGGGGTCCACCAGAACGGTCGATGTTCAGTAGTCGTATTATTAAATATGTAGTCGTATTATGTATCAACATTGGAATAAGAATACAATTCTGGCATTAATTATCAACCGTCCTTTTTCTGTGATCTTTCTGTCTTTCATTGTGGGTAAAGTGGAAAATGTTTCCTTGAAAAGAGATTGCTTTTGCGATCAAACTATGGAAGTACTTTCAGCTGATTTATTTGTTCAACTTAAAAGCCCTCACTCTCTCTCTCCCTCTGTCACTCAGTCTCTCTGTCTCTCTCTCTCTGTCTCTCTCCTTGTCTTACTTTCTCTCTCTGTCTCCTCATTCTCTCTGTCTCGCTCTCTCTCCCTCTCTCTGTCTCTCTCTCACTCTCTGTCCGTCTCGCTCTTTCTCTGTCCTTCTATGTCTCTCTCTTTCTCTGTCCCTGTATGTCTCTCTCTCGCTCTCTCTCTCTCTCTCTCTCTCTCTCTCTCTCTCTCTCTCTCTCGCTCTCTCTCTCTCTCCCTCTTTCTCTACGACTCTCTATGACACTCTCTCTCTCTCTTTCATTTTCCGGGTCAAAGGGATGAATGTACGCAATGGCACCGACCGAGATGCCGGCGAGCTCTTCAAGTGCTTCAAGAGCCTGGGCTTCGACGTGTGCGTCTACAACGACCAGAGTTGTGAGAAGATGGAGCACCTGCTCAGAGCAGGTGAGGAGTGGTGGTGGTGGGGGTAGTGGGGGTGGAAGTGCTGGGCCATCAACAATTATCACAGAGATTCAAAATCCAGTACGTCTGTACATTTAAAGTGCATCTCAGAGCTTTTGTGAGATGCACTCATAAAAACAATTCTTGATAATGATCAATATTACTTTGACAAAATAGCACCTTGATGGCAATTTTGCCCAACGATAATTAGTTAGTATTTTGCTTCCAGTGCTTCACAGTTGAATGAACAACCTTACGCGAACTTGACAGTGAAGTTGGGCTTTTGATGAAAAGGAAGGAGAAATGTGAAACATATTTGAAAGACAATGTTTGTGTTAGATTCTGTTATCGTCCAGTGGCTTAACCTTCTGCTGGTGCACCCCTGGGTGTTGGAGACACTATGGGTGTGTGGGGTACTTGGACATAGGGTCGATAAGCTGACTTGTAACGTCGTGGCAGTGCAGTTGTAGGGTGACAGTCGCGCTATCGCCATACATAATCGTGTATATTAATGCAAATTCATGCATTTGAATTCTAAACGCCCAGACTAATTCTAACATGGATTATTAATTAAGGGGTAATTCATTCTGGGTAGTAAAAAGAGCCTTGGGCTAAAAGCATTTTCATTAGTTTTCGCTTGCTTATATCTGTGTGTGCATGCATGCGTGCGTGTCTAATGTGGACGTTTGTGTGTGCTCGTGTGTGCGTCCTCATTGATAACTACCTGACTGTGTGTGTGTGTGTGTGTGTGTGTGTGCGGTGCTCGTGTGCATGTCCTCATGGATATGTGTCTGACTGTGTGTGTGTGTGCGTGCTGGTGTGCACAACCTGCTATGGATATGTGTCTGACTGTCAGTGTGTGTGTGTGTGCATGCTTGTGTGCGCGTCCTCATATGGATGTGCCTGACTGTGTGTTTGGGTGCTTGTGTGCATGCCATGGGTGCGTGCGTGCATATGTGTGTGTGTGCGTGCCTGCATGCCTGCGTACCTTCATTTGTGCCAATGCCCGCATGTGTTCATTCATGTATGCGTGTGCGCATGTATGTGTGTGTGCGTGTGTGTGGGCGCGGGGTCTAGTGTCGCAGGAGGACCACAGCGACAGCTCGTGCTTCGCCTGCATCCTGCTGAGCCACGGCGAGGAGGGCATGATCTATGGCACAGACGGCGCCATGCCCATCAAGACCATGACCTCCATGTTCAGGGGAGACATGTGCAAGAGTCTAGTCGGCAAGCCCAAGCTCTTCTTCATCCAGGTACGCATCCACGCACATCCTCCACACTCGCAGCGTAGCAGGGGAGGGGGGGCAGGTTTCTCTTGTGGTCAAGGCGCTCGACTCCCTGCCGAACGGCACTGGGATCGAACCTCGTGTCCACAGTCGACCTGTGTATGACCCCAGCCCCCCCCCCCTTCCTGCTCATTTACATGTCATTGGATCAGAATTCATTGTGAGACACTTTGGATGAAAGCTAGCCCTGAAAGAGTGAGTGACAGCATATCGGTGGTGAATGTTAATGATTTAAGTTTAAGGCAAGGCTTCTAAGGCTAGCTTTATAGAAGCCTCAACAAGACTTAGGCCTTCTACCGGATGTATCAGTTATGATAAAAATGTGGTGAAATGTGCAGAAGCAATTTGGTTTGGGCTCATGGCTTAAACAGAATTAATTGTGAATTGTTTCACCAGGTCATTGCTGAGAAAGCTACTCAGGATCTCAATGAAATGTCATTTCATTTGCTTCATCAGGCTTGCCGCGGGTCCGAGTTTGATGATGGCATACAGACAGACTCAGGGCCTCCCAATGATGCCCTTGAGACAGACGCCAATCCCAGACACAAGATACCCGTGGAAGCAGACTTTCTCTTTGCCTACTCAACGGTCCCAGGTAAACCCACTGCCTTACACTTACATTTGAATGGATGTTTATGGGCTTTGGTGCCTTCTGTGGACAGGACAGTAGCTTGAAGAGGAGAGAGGGGAATGACAAGGCCCTTGTATGACTAAAGGTCGGAGTTGCTACTAGGCATATTGCCTGGCCAGTTAAGCTCCTCAAATGTAGTCATTGTAGAATACGCTTTCATCCAAAGCAACTTACTAACAATCGCAAATACTGTATGATACTAGTTTAAAAAATGCTACAATGTAATAGGACATCAGAAGGCGAGTAGATGTGCTCTGTCACAGTGTCAGCACACAAGGTTGTGTTCCATCCCATTGCTTTGGTCCAACGCCCCCGTTCATTAAAAAATGTGTGGAACGCATTCAGCATTGTAGAGAGTTGATGTTATGTAATGTAATAACTAAACAACAGCCACAAAATGTCAGACTCAGGTTACAAAATTGAAATTTTCAGATTTGTTAAGCCAAGGAATTTTTACCTTGCATGAGTCTGAAAGAATCCAAAGCAGTGGCTGAAAATAGCAAATGACACATCACCATTTCTAACCTCCTTCCGCCTGCTGCACCAACAGGGTACTATTCCTGGAGGAACCCGGGCCGGGGATCCTGGTTTGTCCAGGCCCTCTGCAACGTTCTCAATGAGTTCGGCAAGCAGCTGGAGATCATGCAGATTCTGACGCGAGTAAACTACATGGTGGCCACCAGCTTTGAGTCCTGGTCTGAGGACCCGCGCTTCAGCGAGAAGAAGCAGATACCTTGTGTGGTCTCCATGCTCACCAAGGAGCTGTATTTCAACTGACCACTGGAGGACTCCCATCCAGATGCTGACTCCCCCACACTGGCTGACTGATTGACACTCAGACTAACAGGCTGACTGATTGACACTCAGACTAACAGGCTGACTGACTGACACTCGGACTCACAGGCTGACTGATGGACTCGCGTTGACAAAATGATGGCTTGACTGACTCTAAGAGACTATCTTGCCATCTTGACTGACCGACTGACTGATCTGCTTTGTGCACCAACTGACTGACATATAGACTGACAAATTGCCCAAGTGGCTTTGTCGACTGTTTCAGGTTCTGACAAAACGGTCAAAAACATTCAGGGATCATTTTAAAGGCCAGCGAGGCGCTGGCCATGCTGGTTGGCTGTGCCGTGCATTGCATAGCATTGCATTGCATGCCGAGCTGGGTCACAAAACAAGCGCGCCTAACGAACGAAACCTTTTCCAGTGGCGCTTGCTGTTCACGGCGATAATTGCCTCTTCTTCTGCTTATTCCGCTTTCAGGAACAATGGCGTCACATTTGATCTGATCTTTGTCGACAGGCGATGTGAAATATCCATGTTATTCTACCAAATCTGCTAACATTTGCTGCAATTTTTTGTGGGTTCAGGGAGTCCTCAGTGCATTTGTATACATTGTCCGGTATTGGAACTCGATTTTGGAGTTGACTGACTTGATTCATGAGTGTGTGTGTGTAGCATGGCTTGTGGCTGACTAACAGAGAAACTCAGTCCAACAAAAAGCAATAGCGTTCAAATGCTGTCTTTTTCGGGAAGGGCAGGTGCATTGGCTACCTTCCTTGGAACAGATTTCTATTGATGTGCATTGGCTACCTTCCTTGGAACAGACTTCCATTATTGTCCAAAAACACTATTCCATTGTTGTCCGACTGCTCATCGAGTCCAGTATCCATCCTTATAATAATAATAAATAAACAGTCTTTCCTTAAGGAAGCTATGGTAGCCAGCATAGCCCTGTTGCTGGTTTAAGTGTATTTTTTGGACCACGATGGAAGTCTAGGGCACAGACGATGCAATTCTACCAACTATTGGTTACGCAGATGTTAAAGATATTGTTTCTCTTGAGCGTTTCATCAGCTTTTTCTCAATGAGACCAACATTTCAATATACCGGCCTTGTCCTTCAACAAATGAAATCGTTCTTTCATCATCTAAACATAACCCTCCAGTCCAATGCTGTATAACTTATTGAAAACTAGGGTTGAGTCAGCAACCTTTTCCCTGAGTTAGTGAACAAAAAAGAAACAAATATTAATCTCTTCCATTGGGTCCCAATTTTGATACATGACTTATGCAATAATGAAGCGCCAACGTGTCCATGGCAGACTTTTTAAAATGCACTAGGTGGCATGAACTTTTTTTCTGTTGGGAAGAGTTATTCCATAAACTTGCTTGGATAAAACGTGAAAGGTCAGTTCAGTTGAAGGTCAACTGGGGGATCTTCAGCTGTGCGTTGTTGTTTTTTGACGTTTCTTGGCTGCCAAAAATAATGATTTGGAAATACTATTTTGGGACCACAATAAGTATTTACTTATTGTAAATAATTAAATATGATTACAGGGTGTGGAAGAATAATTACAACTCTTGACAATTATAATCGTAGTGCCTCGATAGCATGACAGCACTCCTAGTAGCATTGTGCTAGTGATCTCAGGTTCCTCATGTGTGTTACTGAACTTTGGAAATCTTTAAACTAACGCCTTTAAACCACGACATACCACTTTATGCTGGGTATATCTAAAAGACCAGCCGCCAACATTTTAGACATTTCTTATCTTATTTTCTATCTTACATTTGACATATCTCTTACAGACTTTTAAAAGCAGAAATCAGATTGCTGAACCGAGCCTTCACTATTGCCCAAAGCACGACTGACCACACTGTATTTATGTATTTCAGTGTTTGTCAGAACAGTACTTAAGGCATACGTTGCTATGTATGTGATCTTCTAAAGGCTGAGCTTTGCATTAAGAGTACAGTTAAACGGAAAATCAAGTGGAATTGACAAAAATAGATTTAAAAACTAACAAACACATTTTAATTTACCATATTTATTTCATACCTTTTAGGCGATATTTGCACAACTTTGCCAAATCAAAATATTTATAAATGGAACAAAAAAACTTTGATTGAATGGTTTGCTTATTATTATGATTGTTTTGTGTATCAATATATACAACTTCAAACTTATCATATGACAATACATCTGCTTGGGACAAAATGTCCTCACATGTTTTTGTCCCAAAGTCATATTTTTCGTCAATCTCAGAGGCAGCTATTACTGATAGTGATCAGATCTCATTCCGTGAACACTCCACCTGTCATTTACTGTTTTCACATTTCCTCATGAGCCTGAGTCAGCAACTTTCGGAGAAAACTCCACAAATATGCTTGAATTTCTTTCCTCCTTTTTTTTTTAATACTACGGCACCAGTCATGCAAGCACGGATACAACTTTCAAATCCTCTTCATGCAAGAATCTGTGGTTTCTGAGCTGGTGTCCATTCAGTGCTGAAAGCAGTTTTTGCTCCATGTGTTTTGGATTGGGGTTTAATAAAGAAGGAAACATTTCTTATTTGTAAAAGCTTTCCTGTGTTAAATGCTATTGTCCTCAGGAATACAATTTGAAAGGATTTGGATTAAATAAATAATGAGGTATGATTTGGCCCTGATTTTGTTATTTTCCAATGAGGGGCAATACAACAATGTTTAAATGACTTAAAATCAAAAGAATGCATATGTAAAAAATATTTTATTGTATTAAACACCATGAAAGAAATGCACTGTGTTTCTTTGTTAAATAAATAAAATGTATTTTATAAAAATTACAATTTTGAAATTTGAGATGACCTTCTTGTGACCAACTCTTTCCGTTCGATGAACACGCTTATTGTAAGTATTGTATACATTGTCGCTTACTGGCATGCCTCCCATGTCATTTAATAATACTAGCAAATATATATATAAATATATACAGCGGCAGCGCTGTTGTGTGTGAAAGATAGCTCGAGAGACGCCGAGATCCGCCTTACGTTGCTTCTGATTGGTTTACATTGCGTGGTGCCTTCCCGTGGTTGGTTAGATTTAGGCACGAAGGACTGATGGATTGGTCTGGGATTGGTTATCTCGGTCAGTCAATCAGAGTTACTCGAATGACGGCAAGGCGTGGACCAAAGTTTATTATCATGAAAAAAAAGAAGAGAGTATTGAATGGGGAAATATATGCGTGAGAAATGTCAAGTATGGCGTGTGGTGTGAGAATGGGTCAAATTGCGTGACTCACGCTCAAAGCGTGAGACTTGGCAGCCCTGGCTTTAACTTTTTTTTTTGGTGTTCACACCAAACGCGACGGGGACACTATTCCATACAAAGTCAACGTAGAGACACGAATCAGGCGAAATTTGTCGCAAGAAAAACCTGCGACAAGATTTGATTGACGACGCAACATTTTGCCCTGACACCGGCGTACACGTTCACGTGGATTTGCAGCGCGACACTTTCGCTGGAGTTGAAATATTTGAACTTTGCCGCGACATTCGCATGATGACAGCCAATCAGCGTTCACTCCCTGGGTGACGTTACGTAACAGCCAATCAGCGTTCAACCGGCCGGGCCAATCATTCCCTGCAGCTTTCTCCACCCTCTCCTGTGTGAGCATGGGATGAGGGCACGGCCTCTACTTGCCTCACCTGATTCATCTACTCACCTGGTGCCAATCTTCTCATCAGCCCCCGTCAAACCTGGCTTTTCATCCACTCATCGCCAGATTGTTCCGCCAGGACTGGGTGATATGCCTCCGGTGGAGGAGGAGATGGCAGCCTTAACCTCTCTCGGCCCGGAGAAGGTCACAGCTGACCCACGTTGTCCACAGAGTGTGACAAGACAGACCGCTTGGTTTGTAGGACCTACAATGCAGCTGCTCGTGCAGCTTGGCTATCCTGCTGCTTGTGCAGCCTTGCTATCCTACTGGTAGATATCAGGAAACTGTTAACACAGCTGACCGTGACACCAAGAACTTGGTAGATGCTGATTTATCTATCCATTCCCAGCTCACCTTGAATGTTGGGGCGGCTATGGCGTCAGCCATAATGTCCTACAGGCAGATCTGGCCGGCTCAAACGACCCTCCCGGAGATTATGAAGAAGGTGCTCACCAATATGTCAGTGGAGCCGGGCTCAATGTTTCATCCAGACTCGGCCAAACAGACTGTACGTACCAGGGAGTGTGTGCAACGCAAGTTTTAGTCGCCCTGTGAGGACAGGGCAGCGACCTACTGACCAGCAGCAACCATATCAGACTGCTTGGGGCCGTCAAGATAATTTGGCGCGTGACACGCCAGAACCCAGGTAACCAAGGCTACAGACTTAAGGTCACTGCAGCAGGGGTTTTGGTCCCACTCAACAGCGAGAGGGGCTCCCCAAAGGAGACATCCCCCGAGGGGTTCACTCCCAGCTACGCCTGGACAGCTGGGAGCAGAAAGTCTCAGACCCCTGGGTGCTGGCAACAGTCACAAGGGGTTACAGGCTCCAATTTCGGCGGCGGCCCCCACCTTTTTCCAGGGTCCGTATAACATCCATGAAGGACCTAGTCCAGGCAGACGTTTTGGCCGAGAAGATCATCACACTACTGCAAAAAGACGCAATTGTAAAAGTCAGTTCCGGCGAACAGCACACTGGCTTATACTCAATATATTTCCTGGTCCCAAAAAAAGATGGGGGGTGGAGCCCCATCCTAGACCTCCGAGGCTTAAATGCATTTCTAAAAAAATTACCCTTCAAGATGCTGCACACAAGGCACATCCTGTAATCAATAGAGGAAAAGGAGTGGTTCACCACTATCGATCTCAAGGATGCTTATTTTCACATCCCTATTTGCCAGGAACATTGGAAGTTCCTACGCTTTGCCTTCAGGCTTCTGAGTTCAAAGTCCCATTTGGCCTCTCCCTGTCTCCCAGGGTATTTACCAGGGTGGTGACAGCTGCCCTGATGCCCCTACAGAGGGCAGGCTTAAAGATCATGCCGTACCTGGACGACTGGCTAGTCTGCGCTCCATCTCGCCAGCAGGTAGTGCAGTCCTGTACCACATTCAGTCTCTTGGCTTCCAGGTCAACTCAAAGAAGAGCAACCTCCAGCCAAGGCAGCAGACAGTCTTTTTAGGACTCTGTCTGAACTCCCTCACAATAAGGGCATCGCTCAGCCCTCAGAGAGTGGCAAAAATTCTGGTGGCCCTACGCATCTTTCGCCTAGGCAGGCATTTAGAACTAATCCACCTTCAGAGACTGCTGGGGTCGATTTCGGCAGCGGTGGTGGTGATCCCATTGGGCATCCTCAGGGCTCGGCCTCTACAGCAGTGGCTGAATGCTTTCAAACAAAACCCACACAGGGACAGGCATGTAAAGCTCCGGACAACACAGTCATGTCTTCGAGCTCTGTGCCCATGGCGGGAGAGCAGGTGGCTTGCACAGGGAACCCACCTGGGCAATCTGCCCTCGAGGTGAACCCTAGTTTCTACGGATGCTTCCCAGACCGGCTGGGGAGCAGTCTGGGAAGGCAGAACAGTGAGGGGTTTCTGGGGGCCCCCTTGGGACACAGAACACATCAATGTGCTGGAGCTGAGGGCAGTTTATTTGGGCCTCAAGGCTCTTACTCCCTTCATACATGGCAGGCATGTCCTGCCATGTATGAAGAACAGACAATTCTGCCACGGTGTTCAACATCAACCATCAGGGCGGCATGAGGTCTCTCTCTTGTCTAAAGGTGGCTCAGAGGCTTCTGACTTGGGCTTTCCCACGTCTGGCCTCAATCAAGGCGGTTTACATACCTGGTGTCTTGAACATAGCGGCGGACCTCCTCTCCAGGTCCGGGCCTCCCCCAGGGGAGTGGAGACTACACCCAGAGGTTGTGCCGACCTTGTCAGCTCACTTTGGAACACTCCAAGTGGATCTCTTTGCATCCAGGGAGACAACCCATTGCCAGAGGTGGTTCTCCCTGAGACAACCGTGCAGCCCTTTAGGCCTGGATGCTCAAGAGTGGCTGGAAGGGTTACTATACGCTTTCCCTCCGCTTCCATTGGGCTGCTACAGGATCCTGTTAGTGGCGCCATACTGGCCGGGAGACATTGGTTCCCAGCCCTCCTCCATCTTAATTACAGCCAACCCTGGCCCTTGCCTCACAGGGCAGACCTTCTCTCTCAGGCAGGGAGCCAAATCTGGCATCCGAACCCGGCTGTAAAGCAATTATGGGCCTGGTCCCTCCTCAGTCCATCTCTCAAGATTTGAACGAGGCCATCCTGGAGATGCTAAATAATGCCAGGGCACCTTCCACACGAGCCAATTACCAACAAAGATGGAAGTTTTTCTCGTCATGGTGCCAAAATAGGGAGTTGGACCCTGTCTCCTGTCCGGTGGCTTTAGTGCTTCTCTTCCTGCAGTCCCTACTGGACTCGGGGAGGGCAGCAAGCACCCTGAGGGTCTATACTGCCGCTATTTCTGTATTTCACAAGACAGTTGGAGATCTTTCTGTAGGAAAGCACCCCATGGTGTCTCAGTTCCTCAAGGGCGCTAACTGTCTGCGACCAGGCAGGAGCCTGAGAGCTCCATCTTGGGACCTCCCTTTGGTGTTGAAGTCCTTGACTCATATGCCCCATATGAACTGCTAGAGCAGTCAGATTTAAAGCTTTTGGCACAAAAAACTGCATTTCTTTTGGCAATATGTTCAGCTAAAAGGGTGAGTGAGCTACATGGACTGTCTGTTAGAGACGAGTGCTTGAGGTGGAAGCCTGAGAATGCGGGGGTGTCTCTGTGGCCAAATCCAAGCTTCCTACCTAAGGTGGTAAGGCCATACACAGTTAATCAAGCTACTGAACTGGAGGCATTTCACCCTGATCTAGCGTACCAAAAAGGAATTGCTCTTCATATATTTTGTCCAGTAAGAGCATTGAGGGCTTATGTTGATTGTACACAGCAGCTGAGGCGGGCACATACTAAGCTGTTTGTGTGTTATGCTGATAAGCAGTTGGGCCACCCAGTGTCAAAGCAGCGTCTTTCCCACTGGCTGGTGGAGACCATTTCACAGGCTTACACCATGCAGGGACTCCCAATGCCCGGTGGCCTTGTGGCTTACTCCACATGTAGTGTGACCACGTCATGGGCAGCTTTAAAAGGAGTTGCCCTAGGCGATATATGTGCAGCTGCTTCATGGAGCACTCTATGCACTTTCACCAGATTTTATAGTCAATGTTGCGTCCGCAATGATGGGCTCCACTATTCTCATGTCTGCCATCGAGCGGACTGATAACAGGGAACCTTCTTCCTCGCGACATTGTTGATATGACTCATCCACGGTTAAGACCATAGTGACGGTCTGAGTGAGGTCGAAATAGATTGTAAGTTATGAACATAACTATGGATTTATGAGACCGTCACTATCTCCTGTAGCTCGGAACGGGCTGAGGCGTTCCAGGCAGGAGGAAGAGGCGTGCTCCCCAGGGTGCTTTATGCACTTCGAGCCCCGCCTCCTTAAGGTCAGTCATATGACTGTTGATATTATGGTCGCGAAAGATAGGTAGAAAAATGGTATCGTTCACGGTTAAGACCGTAGTGACGGTCATCGTTCGTCTCATAGATCCATAGTTGTTCATAACTTACGTTCTCCTTAGCAACGGGTCACAATAGGAGGTCCACATTTCATAGGTTTAAGGGATCTTTACAGCCACATAACAAATGCCTATCACTAATCACAACCCTGAGACTACTGTACAGTTTAGCCACCATTTACTTTGATAGAGCAGGAACTTGCATATATGGGATTTGTAACAGTTTAATTCATATTTCAATGTTATTTTTGTATGTGATTAAGTTAGAATAAAAACTAAAGGCAATACGAGATTAAACTACTTCCAGCCACAAATCGTGCGTTGCCAGGCTCGCCAAGTGAAACCGTCTTGACAACGGTAAGTAACGTCATGGTGTCCTTAGCAACGGTAAGTAACCGTCATGGTGTCCTTAGCAACGGTAAGTAACGTCATGGTGTCCTTAGCAACGGTAAGTAACGTCATGGTGTCCTTAGCAACGGTAAGGAACCATACTGTTTTCCTTAGCAACGGGTCGCTATCCTTCAGAGATAGCCAGCTAATGTTAAGTCCACTTTTAACTACGATAAATACACGACAGCAGGCTCGCTGTATCAGTCTCACCTCTTTTATGATGGTGCTCACCTCTTCAACGACGAAGGCGGACTGTCACGATATAAACACAAGACACACAAAACGTTTAACTGGATATTATAAAGTTGTGTGCTTATATAGTTGAGTGCTATTTGTTAGCTTTCTTCTAGTATGAATCATAAGTACACTTTACACATTAGAAAAGTAGATACACCGCTGATTCAAAGTGCCTGACTTGCCTCCTCTGCTGTTTGGTACTCGTCCATCGCCTGACCGCTCTAGTCCGGACCGCGGGGCAGAGCTTCTGCGCCTGCGCGGTGGCCTCCTCCACCACCAGCGTCATCATCAGGAGCTTGTCTGAGAGACGGGGTTAAATGTTATGTTTATGGTAGGCTAACTAAACGCTTTAGTTAAGTGAGATGTATTCAAATGTGATCACATAAGCTATTTGCTTAACTCTTAACTTTGTTTCTAACCATTTAAATTGTTTAATCCATTTAGACCTTTCTGCATTAAGCCATTTGACATTTCTTTACGTCTTAAACTATGGCTTTATTGAAACCTATTTTCAACTTTGGATTACAGCACTCACCGCATTTTCTGCAGGAAATGCATTTTGTCGTGTTTTATTTAACTTTTTGATATTGATATTTTGATACAGAGGCCTGTGGCAGGCGGCCAGCCAGCCGACACCAGCGAGGCGTCGTAGCCCGCCATTACGTCGTATAATTATCATACCATCATACTAAATCATACTAAAATGTTACAATGAAAGAGGCCGATTGCGTCAATAAGTTTGACTAAAAGAGCAAAAATAAATCTGAAATATAGCTGCGAGCAGCAATGAGGGGGTGAAGCAGAATCGGACTCCATAAACTAATTTGCAGAATAGACCAGAGTAGCCACAGCAACAATATATATCTACTTCAGACACACGGCCTTCAGCACTTTCAACTCTTTTATGGTTTAAAATTCTGCTACAAGTTGTTTGCCTTCTCGATTGACTAGGTAACGTCATCGTTGAATTCTACATGCAGTACTGCTGGTCGCCACACGGGTGGAGTGTTTACCTTTTTATAAGCGCTGTTCAACGCAAATAACATCGAAAATGGATGAAGTAGTGTTCTGATTGTATGCTGTACGCAAGAATGACATAATTATTAATTATTATAAAATAATTTTGACAAGTTATTAATTTTATATAACACACTATATGATCACCATGATAAAATGTATGATTAGATATCATTTCGGTTACAATGAAAGCTATTGGCAACTGGTTATCACAATGAAAATACATTGAAGTTGCTGTCTAAGGGCCGGAATAGACTTGCTGCTAACAACGCCCCCCTATGGTCAAATGTCACCAAATGCATTGGGTATCATCAGGATAGGGACATGAGGCAAGTCTGGGCCGTATCCCAAAGGCTGTTTCCCAATGTGAAGGCTGCTGGCTAGAGAGCTGCCAGGCGTTTGTAGCATTCAGAGTTTGGAACGACTTACTGGTCAAGTAATAATGAATAATAATATTTGGCAGCCCATAGAACGCCATGGTAAAAAAGTTGGGAAATTTGGCACACTGATTCAGGCAAGTCCCATGATCCCTAACAGCAAATTTGAGGTTGCTTTTCCAGCGGCGAACAGAAGCTGCTTGTGGAGGTCTATGAGGAGTACAACCATATAATAACTCAAAAAGGGAACACCGTTACCATTACTAAAAAAAGGGAGGCTGCCAGGCAAAAAAATCTCCGATCTGTTGAATTCACAAGTAGTATTATGCATAACACATTTTTATTTAATATTGACAATGGATTTAAAGCAAGGGAGATAGTCTCGATTTAACCTTCATATATGTAAATTTATGACAAAATCGTGAGGATTAGGCTTGGCGGAACGTTCTGATGGTACACTTGTTGCCGACAGATGGACTTCTCTGCAACACCGCTCAAGTTAGCGTGACAGTTAACCTGCTCTCGACCAGGTTAGTTTGGTCGGATAAATTGCCATGGTTACTTAGCGGAGATTCCCTTAAGTCACGTTCATGGAACGCAACTCTAGCTGAAAGAAGCCCGGCTAAGCGAAATAAGCCCGGCTTTGCGTTTAGCTTGGTTGATGGAATACCCCTCAGGCCCTGTGTTGATGCAGAGACCTCGACTATCCACAAGAGGGCGTAGCTTTGGACTGAGACCGTATTATTGTTCCGTTACCAGCTTGTCTAAACTCGATTATTTGATTAATTGGATGATGAAAAAAGATCACGGAATAATTCAGACCCACTGTAGCACCAGCAAGAACATCTCTGGCGCTGCAGGTGGGATTGAGTCTTGAAAATAACCAATTTACACAAATTGCCCAAAACATGGTTGAAACTTGATGTTTTTGTATATTGTTCAGTAAATATAGGATTATTAGGAGAGTGCTGCATGCAGCACTCAACTGTTGTTCTCCTTAGGCTTTATTCTTTCTTTATTATTCTCTACAAGGTGGATCTGGGAAAGATCTTTAACTGTGGTTTGGGAACCACTGTTCTAGGGTGTTCTTTCCCTCTATCTTTTGTCTATTCTTTATTGTTCTTTTTTCTGCATTAAATAGCCATTCAAATGACATATTCCCATGCTATTACCATTTGCTTACCTACCAAATAGGACAATAAATTAAGAACAAGCAGTCATAACAAATTTACTCACACATTTTACAATATCCTCACATCCACGTGACAAAAATCAAAATAGTTGAACAACTCTGCAGTTTCAAAACTGTACACCCTGTTAATATCCTCAAAACCCCAACCCTTGCAACATTTCCATAAGTATGTTTTTGAAATCCTACTAGTTCCTTTATTTCTGAGTGATTGGGAATGAGTTCTGGTCCATGAGCTCGCCCACTCTCTCCTGGAGGGTCTGAACCACCTCTGCCAGGATGAAGACGTGTGTGTCATCAAGATCCTGGATAATGAACTTTTTTCCTAGTGCAGAGGTCTCGTCCAGGTATAGGAGGAATTGCTTCATAGCAGGGTCACTGGATTTAAACAGAACAAATAAACATTTCTGTAAATTAGAAGTCAATGGTGCAATGGTTGTTTTGTGTTCACTAACACACATGGGTCATAATTATTTCCCTGTTCCCCACTGGTCAATGCCTACTTGCAGTAAAACACGTTTATAAAAGGGTGCACTGGTATATTTATCTATGTATACTCTTTGCATATTAGTTGGTCTGCGTAAGGTCTTGAACTGTGTGGCGCACCTAAAATGTGAAAAAGTACAAGGTTTTGGAACCGTTGTTCTAGGCCCTAGAACAACCGTTCCCAAACCCTTTACCTTTTCACATTTTAGGTGCGCCACAGTCCACAACTCCCTAGAATCTAGGCAGTTCTTTCCACCGTTCGTACCATTCGACCAGAACTCCCTTCAGCACATTGACCATCCTGACGGTCCGGAGCCGAGTGGTTGGTTATGCGGAGCTCTGTTACTCTGCAACACAAGAGCATTTAATTACGAGATGGCTAGGAGACATCCTAATAGATAAAACATTGAAATAAGTATAACTAATAACTGGTTAGATAAACAGCCGTTTTACTTATATTCGATTCTCCAAAATACAACTAAAATAGCTGATTAGTCGGCGCATACAATGTCAATGGACAGAACAATGAACACAACTTACCGACGGCTTTTATCTATCATCGGCTTGTTGTTTCTCTAAGTAGCTCTGATGTTTAGCAACCCTGCTAATGATGCATTCTGGGATATGTTGGGAAAGTACGAATCGCGTCGAGGGACAAACTTCTTTAGTCAAAAATATAAAGCTCTAGTCCATTGGTGTTCAAACGTGAATACGCGTACCACTGGTGGTACGTGTGTGCGGTTTAGTTGTACGCAGAAACATTATAAAATATATGATCATTTATTTAAAATCACCTTATCAAAATACTAGTCCTCATCCGCTCATCCAGGGTCGGGTTTCTAAGCAGAGGAGCAGCGGCTCCAATCCAATTCCTCACGGCTGAGCTTCTCACCCTATCCCTAGGGGAGACCACCACCCTCATGAGAAACCCATTTCGGACGCTTGTACCCGCGATCTGGTCCTTGCGGTCACTAACCATCATGACCATAGGTGAGGATGGGAACGAAAATCGACCGGTAGATCGAGAGCTTTGCCTTGCGGCTCAGCGCTCTTTTCATCACAACGGTTCGGTAGAGCGAACACATTACCGCCCCCGCTGTCCGATTCTACGGCCAAACTCACGCTCCTTCATAGGCTACGCTAATCCAGAGTTCTCACAAGAGCACAATTTGAATTTGCTCAGCGAGTCACTCTAGAAATGAGCAATATACTCACTCCCTGATTCCCCTGGATCCGAACATTTACCAATTACATCGGTGTATCTGATATACGCTGGCCAAAAGTGTTGCTGTTTTACCGACCAGGGCCCCGTTTCCCGTTAACGATAGATCCACGCTCGTACGATCACTCTTACGATGGCTCTTTCGATCCATCGTTAAATTATTTCGAGGTTTTCCCGAAACTCGCTGCACTGCTCTTACGACGTCGTAGGTTTGTAACTGTCCACTGACACGGTGCTGAAATGGGCTTTGTACGAGGGGGAG
>JAOPUD010000098.1:16289718-16308840 GCA_027122715.1 Trisopterus minutus
TAAGAGCTTAAGATAATCGGGCGATGTCTGTCCGTGGTCGGAAGGGGGAAAATCAGGGCAAAATCAGCCCGATTATCGTTATGTGTGTGGCAGGCATTAGTCAAACACATTCCTCTGATAGTGTTAGGGTTAGGGTATGAAGGTATTATTGTAGCAAAAGTCTCAAGCACCTGTTACTGCAAATTTTGTGTGCGTACACTAAAGTCACAGTAAATTTGAAGTCGTTAATATTTATTTTGCATGTGTCTCAAATGTGTAACAGTACATTTGAAGTCGTAAATATTTTTTCTACCATTGTAAACACAAAATAGGGTCTACGAGTTCACAAGTCTGTGTTACAGGTGCACAAATCCTCTCCTGTGCATCACAACTTCAAAGAGTCATGCGCACTTGACACTTTAGCTGCAATCGTTGCAGTGCAGTTGGTGCAAAACACATTTGCACACCTGTGTTTCATAATGTGAAAACATGCCCAAAATGTGTGCATTCGTAAACCCAAATGTGAACTAATGCATCAGAAGTTACACATCTGTGAACAATTACCTCACAAATAAAATTATATAGAATGCTATGTTGATTCAGCATTTTAATTAGCGAGCACAAGTCCATCGTTACAACTGCTTAAAAAAACGTATGAAAATCAGTGGTATTCAGTGAGGTAAGATAAATGCGCTGACAGTTCATTGCTCCAGCCAAACGAATTACACTGGGTAGAGCGGATCACCACTCCAAGACGGCGGCCCCGCGTCTCGTCAGCGCCAGTAGGCGGTAGCGTTCGATGCTGCGTCTATGGTATAAAGCAAAGAGTATATACTCTTTGTATAAAGCCGGCAACACACCGCCGACGAAGCGCAGCGCAGCGCAGTTTCCGCGCGTCAAGGCGCCGCCGGTGTGGGCTGGTCCGTCGGAAATAATGGGAGCGTTCGTTTTGGCGCTGCGCTGCGCTGCGCCGGCGGTGTGCGTTGGGCTTCAGATGTCTATGCTTTCATCCCTCCGGAGCGCCGCAATCACAACTCTCTGGCGCCGCCTACTGATTTTACAAGGCATGAAAGGCGACGGTCATGACGTCACGTCACAACTGACCAATCTGCTTCCAACCGGAAATCGAATCGCACTTCCTCCTCTAGTTGTTTTTCCTCCTCCTGTGCGAAACATAGAAAACATTGCGCATCATTCTTCTAGGTTCATTCTTTGCTGCAGCAACATGAAGAGCAACGCCACGGTGCCCGCCTTCCTGACCAAGCTGTGGACGCTGGTGGAGGACGAAGACAGCGACGGGCTGATCCGCTGGAGTCAGGTGACGTCTGTCCCCTCGGCGGTTCGCGGCAGGCGGACGCCGCCTCAAACACCACCCTGTTAGGAACAGCGCTGTTACCATGAGTGTCCAATGGAGGAATCCAGTGATTAGCCAAGAGATTAGTGGCGCTAGTTAGCTTACCGTCCTGGTGGAGCAGCTACCCGGTGGCTGGTAGGACTGCCCCCATAAGGGTTCTGTACTGACCCAATAAGGCTCTGTTACTGTCCCCACAGCGCTGTTACTGTCCCCTCAGAGCTATGTTACTGTCCCCATAGGGCTCTGTTACTACTGTCCCTATATAGCGCTGTTAGTGTCCCCATATAGCTCTGTTACTGTCCCCAAAGGGCTCTGTTACTGTCCCCAAAGGGCTCTGTTACTGTCCCATAGGGCTCTGTTTCTGACCACATAGGGCTCTGTCCCCATAGTGCTCAGTTGCTGACCCCACAGGGCTCTGTTATTGTCCCCATAGGGCTCTGTTACTGTCCCCATAGGGCTCTGTTATTGTCCCCATAGGGCTTTGTTACTACTACCCCCATAGGGCTCTGTGGCTGACCCCATAGGGCTCTGTTACTGTCCCCACAGGGCTCTGTTTCTGTCCCCATAGGGCTCTGTTACTGTCCCCATAGGGCTCTGTTACTGTCCCCATAGGGCTCTGTGGCTGACCCCATAGGGCTCTGGTACTGTCCCCACAGGGCTCTGTTATTGTCCCCATAGGGCTCTGTTACTGTCCCCATAGGGCTCTGTTACTTCTGACCCCCACAGTCCCTCTGTCCCCCACATAGGACCCAAGTTATGCTGTCCATCCGTTAACACCAAATATTTCTATTTTTCATGTCTAATTCATCTATTCTAATGCTCGGCCGATATTATCGGCTGGCCGATATTTGCGTCTTTACGTGTATCGTATCAGCCCCTTTTTTTTTTCGGTTAATCATTTTTTATTATAAGATATTTTTTCTTAAACTATTTTTTGTCTGCATGATTTACAGACAGTTCAATAAATGTTCAATGATTTATGATGTCAATTGAGGGAGCAAAAGCAGTATCGGCTTAGCCTGGAAATCGAGACCCACATCCAAAAGCTGTAGGGTCTGGCAACGAGTAAGGAAAATGGCTGACCTCGAGGGGCGGCACCAAGCATGCATTTGAAAATATCACTGCACGCACTATGAAGAATCATAATCATAAGAATACAAGGGGTAATGTATCCAGACCAGCGGAGCCTATCTAACCAATAGATAGGACTATTGCCGTATCCGGTCGGTAAAATAACAATGCTTTTGTCCCACCTATATCAGATACACTGATGTGATTGGTTAATGTTCTGGGGCAGGGGAATTGGGGAGTGAGTATATTGCTCGTTTCCAGAGTGACTCGCTGAGCAAATTCAATTTGTGCCCTCGTGAGAACTCTGGATTTCCAGGGTAGTATCTGCTCCAAATATCGTATCGACCAATGGCTAAGGCTGAAAAAACAGTATCGATATCTGCCCAAAAAAATCGGTCGATCCCTAATCTATTAATCTTTGAGATATGATCAATCTCTTTAGGTTGTCATTCTTGTTCTCTTCTTGTCTCTTGTTAGTTCATGATGGTTATGATTAAGGTCTTAATGGTTGCTGTTGTTTGTTGTCTGCATTTACAGGAGGGTAACAGTTTCCTTGTGTTGGATGAGCAGCGTTTCGCCAAAGAGACCCTCCCAAGGTTCTTCAAGCACAACAACATGGCCAGCTTCATCAGACAACTCAACATGTGTAAGTTCTGCTTCTCCTGACCACACACACCACACCAAAACATGGAAGACGCTGCTTCCTAAGATTTAGTCAGGAATACTGAATATTTCAACGTGGTGCAACAGGGCTATTTCTATCTGAGACTGAACCTCCCTTGTAAACCTATTATTTCCCTGGGGTGTGTGGGGGGGTCCTTTGTCGTTTCATCCCAGTGGTTCACTGGTGGTATGTTGTGTTTGCAGACGGGTTCCGTAAAGTCATGCACATTGACACCGGAGTGGTGAAGCAGGAGAGAGACGGACCGGTAGAGTTCCAACACCCCTACTTCAAACACGGACAGGACGACCTGCTGGAGAACATCAAGAGGAAGGTGGGGGCCAGTGCCATCTAAACGTTCTCCTAGGGCGTATTCACACCTGCCTTGTTTGGTTCGAACCAAACCAAAATCGCTGGTATGGACCATTTGGGCTTGTGTGAATACAAACCATCGAACTCTGGTGCGGACCAAACGGTCGGACCGAGACCCAGCCGGAGAGGTGATCTCAGTTCGCTTCCAAACAAAACCTGGTGCAGTTCGCTTGAGATGTGAAAGCGACCGCACATCTGTCCGATCGAGTTCTAAAAATCATATGCCTCCTTTGACGTAACAGGCACCCGCAAAGAGGAGACAGAATGTCTTTTGGATATTTGTGTCCGATATGCAATGGGAATTCTGTCTCCTCTTTGCTCCATGTTGAGCCACAACTGACAAAAGCATGTAAAATGTATGCTGGAAACACACATAAAAATGACGATGCATTTAACTCATTCAGCCCCAGGATGAGTGAGAGAGAGTTAAACAGGTCCACAGATCAATGTGTATCATGCTGGATATCCATGATTGATTACTTTCATCTGCGCTTTCTCTCGCTTTTTTTTAATTTAATGCTTTATCCCACACAGACCTTTTTGTCCAATTATTGCACAATCTTTCAAATTCTTAAAATTCTATGAATCTTTCTACGAAATTGCAATGTGAAAACACTTGTGCCAAGTCCCTTTCTCTAGATGCTACTACATTTAACGCACTGCAGCTCTAATTATTTTGTTCATGGCAGGTTTCTAACACTCGTCCAGAAGAGAGTAAAATCAGACAGGAGGATCTGAGCAAGATCCTGGCCAGTGTGCAGAATGTCCATGGCAAACAAGAAACTATGGACAGCCGACTGTCTGCGTTGAAAAGGTCTTTCAGTCTTCCTGTTAACCAAAGAGTTTACATTTAGTAGTTGCTTAATTTATTGTTTTGCTTGGAGAAAAAAATTGTTAATCCTAAATCAAA
Source organism: Trisopterus minutus (assembly GCA_027122715.1). Taxonomy (NCBI): domain Eukaryota; kingdom Metazoa; phylum Chordata; class Actinopteri; order Gadiformes; family Gadidae; genus Trisopterus; species Trisopterus minutus. The sequence continues at coordinate 16,294,066 of JAOPUD010000098.1, forward strand.
GTAATAATTGCTTGTTTTATATTGGATACAAAGTAGCTTGAGGAACCCTCAAAAGTATACAGAATTATTTAATGTTGTTTGTCTTCGGTATCCAGGGAGAATGAGGCACTATGGCAGGAGATCTCTGACCTAAGACAGAAACATGTCCACCAACAACAACTGATCAAAAAGGTTTGTTTCAACTACTGGTAGCAATGGGTTATTTCGAAGATGCCTTAGCAAAAATATTGAGGAGAAGACTAACTGGTATAACTTTCTCCTTTCAGTTGATACATTTCATTGTAACTTTGGTACAGAACAACCGAATTATTAATTTAAAGCGCAAAAGGTAAGATACATATAGACATCATCCTAGATCTCTGCAAGTCATTGATGTCAATTTGTAGTCATTTGTAACCCCCATCTTGTTCATTTTAAAAGGCCAATCCTTATGAACGCCAGTGGAAAGAAGCCGAAATACATCCATCAGATCTTTGATGACAATGTAAGTGTGAAATGCCCTCTACCTAGACCTTAGTTTCCATATACTATAATACAAATTTTACATTCATTGAAACTGACATGCTGGCTCTGCATACAACATAAAATGGGGAGGCCACGCTGTTACAACAATAATAAAGAATTTATTATTGTAATAAAGATAATAAAAAATTATTAAAAAAAAAAAAAGTTGTCTGGGCAGGCTCTATATACTACGGTCCCAAAGACCCATCTGGGTCGTCGTAAAACACGAGAGCCATGTTGTGGGGATCATGGGACTGTCCTGATTTGTTTCCATGAACATCTTTATTTATTACATGGTATTTATTTGAACTATTGTTTCGGAATAGTTAATTATTTATTTGTAATTTGTAGATGTTTAACTTGATGACTTAATGACTTGATTATTGTTGGGTATAATAATATGATCTGAGGATCCCACGGCCCTCATGTATGGACTGTCATTAGCTCACCTCCACTGCTTTCCTGTTGCAGTCACCGGTTAACAGCCTCAATGAGATCTCTGAAGACGTCATCATCTGTGATGTAACGGATGAGGAGGCTGAGGGGCCCGCCAGAGTCCTGGAGCAGGGGTACGTTCTTACAAAGTCCCGTTTGACCGCCTGTGTTCAAGCAGTACTGCTTTATACGTGTTGGGGAAAACCCCATGGAAGAGATGGACCATTTATATAACCTCTGATTCTACCCATTGCCCAACGCAGAACTGAGGAGGACATCGCTGGTCCAACTTTAATTTGAATGTCTCTTCAGAACCTAATCCGTAATGCTGTTTACATTGTGGAACCACAGTCACCATCATCGATATGAAGCTTTAAACGTTGAGGTGTTCAACTCTCTGCTTGGCAGCGATGGGAACACGGTTGAGGTGGACTTTGACTGCTGCACCGTCCTGCCCGCCGAGACAGAGGTGAGCACCAGCTCCAGAGAAGAGCTGCCCCCCCCCTCGGTGGAAGAGGAGGAGGAGGAGGAGGAGGAGGAGGGACAGAGGTGCTGGGCCAGCAGCAGCAGTGCCCTCCAGCTCAACAAGCCGTCGCCGGGCCTGTCCATGGAGGACCCTCTGAAGATGATGGACTCCATCCTGAAGGAAAGTGGGGCCGTCTCACAAAACATCAACCTGCTGGGGAAGTAAGCTGGCCTTTGAACTGGATATGTATAATAGATATTGGACCGGTGTTGGTCTCACTTTGGATAAATACTCCACTGTCTGATTGCAGAGGAGCAAATCTGTGTAAAAGGGGCTTTTCACTTCTTCCTTCAGATCTGTTTATATCAGTCATGACGTTAGAGGGAGGGATCTGTTATGATTGGGTTTTGCCAACAGCAAATACCAAGCCGGCCCGCGCTAGTAGACTGTTCCCGGTGGCCAGACGAGCTCAAACCTTCAGTCCCGCCGGTGTTCTTAGAAAGGTTTCTGTAGAGGTTTAAATGAACACTGTAGGCAACTTTAGAAATACAAATTTAAACCTCTTGGTCAGCGATCACTGTGATGAAACAAGGTGTAAGCCCCTCTGTTCGGCCCAGGCACTGTGTCCTCTCCCCCCAGAAGGTTTGCTGTAGCATAGTAGGACTGCCAGAGCACAGATAAATTGGGTATTATAAAGCCCAGCCCTGTGAGGATGGGGAACAGAGGTCAGTGTGATCACTGTGTTTGTGTCTGCAGGCTGGAGCTCATGGACTACCTGGACAGCATTGACTGCAGTCTGGAGGACTTCACGGCCATGTTCTACGGAAAGCACTTCAGCATTGACCCCGACCCCCTGGAGGTCATATGATGACGCACACGCACACCTTTCACACGTGATAGCTGTAACATTGTCTGATTAGGTTTTTGGGTAAAGGTAATCTGTCAGGTTGTTTACACAACGTGGAGTAAACAGAATGCCACTACGGCTGCCAGTCACACAGCGACGGCCACCAAAGGCCTCTGAAACAACAGAGGGCTTTACGATGGGCGTGATTGTAGACGGCACTCCCCTGGGCGGAGCTTAGAGATGTCAGAGGTGATGACACCAGACAGTGTGTTTACACTGCAACGCCTCTGAGGAATTAATGTGTGACCTCCTGGAAATCTTTGTGATTGGCTCACACTGCTGCAAATCAGAGCGTAATACACCAGCGTGTCCTCGCTTGTGCGTGTTCTGGTGTTCGGGTTCAAGATCACGAGGAAGAGTCCTCCTGTTCTGGTGTTGGGGTTCAGGTCATGAGGAAGAGTCCTCCTGTTCTGGTGTTGGGGTTCAGGTCATGAGGCAGAGTCCTCCTCATTGTGTTAGGGTTCAGGTCAAGGTTGTGGGATGCCTTCTTGGTTGATCCCAGCATTTGTTAATTCCATAAAGGTTATTTTTTTAACTGCTTTGGAGACAATTATACATTTGATGTATTAATTGTAATAATGTGTATCGTGTATATAAACCTGATCTGGTGTTTTGATTCTGTGTTTTTAGGAGACTGTGACCGTTAAAGAACCCCCCGAAGAGCTGAACAGAGGCAAAGAGGGGCTCAGCAGTACAGGTGAGACTAGAATAACTAATTTGGGGTAATTAGCAGACGCTTTAATCCAAAGCGACTTACAATAAGTCAATTTGTCAGAAGAGGGAGAAACAACAACTCAGTCGGTACAGTAGGGATGTAAAAAAAAAAACAAGTGCTAAGCACTAACAATCGCTAGGTTAACCCATTCCCACTATACAACAAAGATAGCTTGGATAAGATTCTCAACAAAGAGATGAGTAAGGTTGACCTCTGGTTTCTCTGCGGCCCCGGCCTCAGCCCACCAGTTGATCCAGTACACCTCCTCCCCTCTGCTGGCCTTCCTGGACGGCTGCGGCTCCAGCGGCGAGCTGGAGCTGGGCGGGGACTTCCAGTCATCCCCGACCTCCGTCCAGGCCGAGCCCCCCACAGACATCCTGGAGGCCTCGCCGGCCCCCTCCTCCAGCGCCATGGTCCGACTGGAGCCCCTGACAGAGGCGGAGGCCAGCCAGACGTCCCTGTTCTACCTGTGTGAACTGCCCCCTGCCAGCCCCCTGCTGGACGCTGTCTGACGGGAGGAGGCCCCGGGGACCCCACAGGAGCCGCTGACGGCCAGACCACTTCCACCAGGAGGCCCCCCCGACCACGTGGTGGAGCAAGTACAGAGCCATAGGGGCTCCCATGTCTCTGGTCCCCAGGGGACGTTTTGGCATTCCTGCTTCTGTTTGAGGTCCGTCGTTATGAGGTCTGGTTCACTAGGGGGGAGGACACAGTCCCAACCGTTGGCATGGCAATCAGAATAGAATATGGCCATGAGACGGCCTCGTCCAGGTAACGTTTGAAAACTCATTTTAATATATTTATTGTTCTTTATTTTTTTTCTGTCAGTCCGCTTAGCTAGACGCTCTCACACTGAGCATGGAAGTGGAACCTGGAGTCTTCGGGTAAATGTTTTCAAAAGGTGGAAAATGGAGCTGTGAGCAAATGTAGAAGTGAGTCTCGTTTCGTGTGGAAACGATACTCACTTATTTTTAATGGTTAAGACAGGCCCTGTGGTCTGCTCTGCTGGGACCAGCACTGGTCATTCTCTAGGTGTCATGTCTGTGTTTCTGTTAGGTTTCCTCATTTGGCTTTAACGGGGAAGGGTCTACTGTAAACGCAGTACAAACGGAAACCATATCCAATCAAAGAAATGTGCCAATGCAAATGTCACCAAAGACTTCCAGATAAACGGTTCAGACGAGTTCTTCACTTTCACGTGGCCACTGAAACGGTATAAAACAATATTTAAACAAATATCTAACCCTTTCACCAATTATTGAAATGCATGCCAATGTGAGGCCTATTTTAATTTCAGTCAGCAGTTGGCTACTTGGTTAAGCACAAGGTTTTTAATTAGGGTCATATTTCGGTATCCATGACAATATATTAAGATATGACTACCATGGTAAAGGATTACAATGTGTACAGACATGTTATTTGTTATGTGACTGTTTCCACTTTGTATCAGAATGCTGTCTGTTTACAACTCTAGTAAATTGTTGGATTGCATTATAATCATCCTAATCATGCAAAGAGGTGGCTATGACTTTTAATGAGAAACACATTTTCTCTTCAGCAATGAGTCAAATCTGTCTTATTAGCTTTTTCTTTCAGAAAGACCATAGAACAGCATACTAGTCCTTGCTTACTTCAAGTATAAGCTTATTTGGTTATTCAATTCTGGAAGGTGTTTTGCTTACTGCTGCTGTTTTCCTATGGCCGCTTTAATCTGTCACAACCTATTTCTCCCCAGCGCACCTTGAGTCCCAGACATATTTTTGTACCCAGTCCGTCCTATATTTAAAACTGTTCACTGTTTCTCTTGTTGCAATGAGCTCTTCTGCGGCATTCACAGGGCATTTGTCTGTAAACAAGTCTAGGGGCGTTCACAGAGCTCTCTTAAGGTCAAACATAGAAGTGCCTGTCGTTCTGTTGTTTAACTATGCTGTTCCGCGCAGTTGAGTCAAGTGTCTTGAGTTTTTTTCATTTGAGTTTTGCTGTTCTTGCAATAAAGAGAAAATTAGTTCTTGACATGTCTTATCACTGAGGACATTTCAGAACAAACAAACCCATGTCAAAACAACCCTTTTTAAAGAGCACTAAAACAAAGAAAAGACGGGTGTGGAGGAAACTTTAATATATATTACATTGTGACTAAGCGCCTAACAGAACATAAATACAAGCCAAGTTGTAAGTCTAGGATCGTCAAATATCTGACTTTTTGTAAACGTTTTATTTTTATCAGGATAATAAAATAGCCACACCAACATTGATAGTTTATATCATGCAGAGCATTATCCTACATCATGTTGTGCTAATTCATTAATCTTTTCCACAGCTATGATACTTATGACTGCAAGCAATGAATTCCATGTCTAGTGCAGATGAATTAGGTGATTCTATTATTTTTTATACTTGTTAATATGTAGTACGTAAACGTGCCTTCGAATTGAACCTAAACTTATTTTCCTAAAATATTGTTGATGCTCATCAGTTTCAAGCATCAAACAACTTTAAAACAAAAGCATGTTACTATTCTAGAATAAGGAAAAAATCACAATAATAATAAAACCAACAAAGAGGGGAAAGTATTTACAATGGTAACAGCCAGCCTCACCAATACATCAGGCTATGAGAAATCACAACTTTGATCAATACACAACAGGCTATGGGCTGTTGCTAGAAGCAAGAAAACACTGCAGAAAACCTTTGAAAGATTAAAATATACCTTTCTTTAGGATTTCCTCCAACAATGACCACAAAGGGATGACACTAAAGACTTAAACCAACACCATACATCATAACTAGATAGGCTTGAAGAAATAAAACATTTATTTATACTTTACACTAGATCACATGTGAAAGTTGCCTGACCATTAGAGGCTCAAATCCATCCATCACGATACACTAAAATTGGCTTTTGTTTAATTGCGCAATTTCCATTTTCTTTAGTCTTTACTAATCAGTAAATACCCTCTGGGTACATGGGGAATGAAGCCATCCTCTGATCACATCCAGAAAACCTTCCCCAAGCCACATGTTTTTACTTCCATTAAAATGAAATGTGGTCTAGTGTAAAGCCGTTGGTCAAACCTAACCTTTGTTCACTCGACGTTAACGACATTAAAACACTTGAGACGGGTGGAGCCGGGGCGACGGAGGACGTCTCAGTCAAAGTCCCGGTTGACCAGGACCAGTGGGGCCACCAGCGTCCACACGTAGAGGGCCATGCAGATCCAGCTGGAGCACATCTTGACCCACACAGCAGGCCAGCGGCTGGTCATGGTCTGGTAGTCTGCCTCCGGGCTGCACAGGGAGAGCGGACGGACACGGTTCACCTCAACGCGTTCACGCACACACAGCCCCCACAACATGGAGGCCGCTACAGCGGCTACTCAAGCTACTCAACTCAAGCTCAGAGTAGAAAGGGAATCTAAGGGCATATTCACACCAGGAAAGTACCTTGAGTTCGCTCTCTTTTGTCTGGACGAGAATCTAGTGTTTATCTTTTGGTTTGGTGCGGTTCCTTTTCACGTTGCGATTTTCGCAACAGTCCCAGAATTTGTCAACAAACCCACATGTGTGCAAAGATCATTCAATCATTGGTCAAAAAGGTCTGGGGCGGGGGTAAAGCGTGAAAGAAAAAAAAGGGGGAAATTAAACAATCATGGATATCCTGTGCGTGATAAACACTGATCTGCAGACCTGTCGAACTCCTTCCCCCTCATCCGGGTGCTGAATGGGTTAAATGCATCAGAATTTTTATGTGTGTTTTCCAGCATCATTTTTATGTGTCTGTCTGCCCAAATATCTAATAGACACTCCGTCTCCTCTTAGCTCGATGTTGAGCCACGACTCATTTTCAACCGACTGTCCTACAATGTGCTGCTAATCTTGGATTGGAATTTTGAGAACTGGATCGGACGGAGGTGCAATCGCTTTCACATCTCAAGTGAACCGCAACAGGGTTTGTTAGGAAGCGAACCGAGACCACCTCTCCGGCCGAGTCACCGTCTGACTGTTTGGTCCGTGCCAGAGTTTGATGGTTTGTATTCACACCAGCCCAAAAAGGTCTGCACCAGGGATTTTTTGGGTTTAGTTTGAACCAAACCAGGCAGATGTGAATGCGCCCTTAATACATTTATAGAGAACTTAACAAAGTATGGCAATACCACTATACAAAAATCTGCAGGTGTGTATGGAAATAAATCTAATCTGCATATAGAAATCTAAACAAACCGACACAAACCTAAGTATGAGGCTATAAACACACAGCCATTATCACTCCTGAGCCTCTTCTGAGGAGGGAGCGCAGACCTCACCTGTACCAGTTGGTGAGGGTCATCATGATGTACAGCGAGGCCAGGAACAGCATGAAGTGGAAGAAGGAGTAGGAGTAGGTGACGCCGTCCTTCTCGTTGTCTGTGGCCCGGGACTGCCCGTCGCTGCTGCCCTCCTGGAAGCTGTCGGCGTGGGGCCCGTCCTCCATTAGAGCCGACTCGTCGCTGGCCAGGGTCAGCTTGTTCACCTGTGAGGTGGACGAGTTGCGGATGCTGGAGCACAGAAGAGGACATCGGGTTACTACTGGTTTAGCAGACGCCTCTATCAAAAGCGTTTTAGACATAGGCATGGAGCAGTTAGGAATCTATAGCCTTCCCAACAGCAGCTTTAATAATTTTACGAGCATAACTCTTTCACACAACTTACAGTGTAGAATGTACAATGCTATCATCTATACATTTACTATTCTACACTTTCTCTCCAAATGTACAGAACCCAAATGAAAGATCCAAACCACACAAAGTAGGGATGTCAAAATTATTATATATTATTATATACTATTCTCGACTCGTGCTCAAGTCGACTCTAAAAATAGAAATCATGTGTAAACTTCTTAAATGTCCTGTTCAAAACATTGCAACAACTTTCTGTTTTCAAAATAACCAATAAAAAATGATAGCCGGAGACATGCTGCCCATAAGCGTAGTCGAGGCGAAGGGGTTCCGCGGTCTGATCGCATTTCTGGAGCCAGATTACACCGTGCCCTGTCGCCAAACTATGACGGCTGGAGAACATGTTCTGCAAAGCAGCAGGCTCGCTCCGGGAGATCCCGTCCTTAGCCAAAAATCGTTTTTATTTTATTAATTAGGCTATGGAGCTTAAATAATGACATCATCAGGCCGTAAAGAATGCAACATGTTTAATAGTCAAACTTTTAAATCGATGGGGAAAAAACATGAACGTCTGTTTCGCAATATCGAGACATAGTGTTACGAGTAGCGTCTGTGTGTGCGTGAGAATGGCAGTGTGTGTGTCAGCGATAGAGCGGACGAGTGAGGAGAGTGTTTGTCAATCTAGTGAAGAAACGGCCGAGTCTGGTTGTGTGAATAAAGTACCGGCATGTCAAGAATCGGTGGCCAATTCATTCCGCGGAGAAAGTTGCCATCACCCCGATGCTTAGACAGCGTTGACTACGGAGTGGTACGAGACCGTTCACTTATTTACTGACTGGGTTGTGCAGTGGGATCCTGTAGACCCGCTCAATGCCACAGAGGCACACTGCGCAATACATGGCTAACGTCCTGCAAGCCACCGAAGATTGGGGCATAGCCTGTGTGCATGACAACGTGCCCAACAGATGAACTGGTTCCTTGTCTTAAACTAATTCCGTTGCAAAGAAGAGGAGCGCAGCATTAATATCCTAATTTTAAAAATGAGTCGGCCGAGTCTGACACATTTAGCCTTTTGTAAATTGACATGAGACATTGTAAATGTTCACAATCCTGCTCTATGCTCTGTGATGTTTTGTTTAGTATCATCAAATGCATTATTGGTGTGCTTCGGAGCGCAACCTTTGCAATATGACGGGCGGGTCGCTGTCTTAAGGACAGCGCAGATCCTTTGAGCCCCACAACTGCTGCAGCCACGCAGCAGTTGACCCTAAATAATCCCGAACACAAAAGGAGGAGTCCGCTCACCTGGAGTAGAGGACACACATGAGGAAGAGGAGCAGCCCCACGATGCCCTGGGCGTCCCACCACTGCACCGCCGTGTGGTCCTGTCCTGCCGGGGCCGTGCTGTTCAGACCGATGATCCCCAGCAGGCTGGGGTTGCAGTTCCTGTCTGTGAAGACACCTTCAGTGAAGCCCACCCCAGCAGCAGAGACCCTCACCCAGAGCATGGGTGGGGCAGCTAAAACAAATACACAGCCTTTTCCTCAAATGCTCCCTGATTTCAGGGGTGACTTACCGGGCTCATTGGTCATGGCAGACCAGGTGAGGTACATGGTGTAGAGGGTAACCAGAGACGACTGCAGCAGGCCCGACCGCGGCTGGGACTCCTGCAGCAACACATAGAACAATGTAATATGGTATCGTGAGGTGCTGTGAATTCCACTGCTGAGTGTTTGTTGAGCCAGTTGGCTGCAGCTCGAGAGAGGAGAGGACCAGTAGAGGACCAGGAGACCAGAGCTGCTGGGGGGTGGTGGTTCCCTGTAGCAGAGAGAGGAGCAGCTGGAGGCTCACCTGGATCTGAGGAAGCACAGACACCACCGAGGCGCCCAGGCACAGCAGCATGTTGATGCTGATGAAGACCTTGTTCTCGGTGCAGCCCTCTGGGTGGGTGTAGTACACATAGAAGACCACCACGGACACCAGCGACAACAGGTAGTTCATGGTGGTGGCGAACAGCAGCGCTGCAGGGAGACACTTTGGATATTGATTTGGCTACTACTACCACGACTTCTACTCATACAGCTGCTACTACCACCACCACTACTACTAATACTACCACTACTTCTGTAACTGTTTGTACGACCAACGACCTTCAGCAAGTAATACAACAAAACAGCCTTGTGTTCAGATTACTACGGCCACTCCCCTCTGTTTTAAACTATGCTGTGTAGCACTTAACCTTATTTGAAGCCTCTCTGCGATTTCTTTCTGTCTAACTCTACTGAAGTTATTTTGGATAAAAGGTAATGCTAAATGGCAGAGAATACGATTGCACTCCGCTAGGTTTGTGTTGACATCTATTAGATAAAAACATGTAATCTATGGTTGCATTGTAAACAGGAAGTTAAAGTGTGTTTTTCTTGCTGGTATTGTTAAAGAACTGCAGAGGGTTATTTTCTATGTATGGGATAAAGTGTGTGTCAAGTCAGCTCAGCTTACCTGCATACCAACAGCGTGAGTTGCCCTCCTCCATCTTCTCCACCCAGGACTCATTCCAGGAGTGAGCGAAGTCGATGAGCAGCACCAGCTGGATGAGGATGAAGCAGAAGGCCCCGGCCATGCCCACGTAGAACCACACTGTGGGGGGAAGAGGGTTTAGAAACACACCAGGGTCCCAATCCGCACCCAGGGGTTTGCCTGGGGCCTGGACATGGCTCCAGACCCCTTGAAGGAACACGGTACTCAGAGTAAAGGTAAGATGTCCATGCTTGTGTTGCAGATCACTGATGTAGAGCGGTTCCAGACTACAGCTCCGCTGGCGTAGATGTAGTCCAACACATTCAATCGTTGATGCATCACTCTTTAGTGTCAATGAATCAAGGTAATGTATAGGTGCGATGACACCTTGTAGGTTCAACAGGTGCATGAATGGAAACACTTAGCAACCATTAAGAGTGCAATCCACTCCTGTCTAATGTTTGGATGACGACTAGGCGGAGCAGAGGAGATGTGTTTTCGGAAAACTCTCCATGAAAATTAAAGAGGAGTAAATGTTGTGTTTTCAAGGTGTTGAAAAACAACAACAAAAATAGTTTCCAGTTAAGACCCATAAAAGTAATGGTTACCAGTAGTGAAGGATCCCTCGGGGATGAAGAAGGCTCCGACGGTGATGGCAAAGACTGCCGCAAACTTAAAGAACCAGAACCTGGAGAGGGGCAGAGTAGAAGATTTAAACACTGTTGATCTTTTTGTGTTGAAACAGGTTTTCCATATTGAGCATGAATGCATATGTGCATTAGAGACCCCTCCATAGGAAACACAACGTTAGTGGAGTGGTGTGGCCAGGGCAGCTGTGGTCAAGCAGGTACTAGCATGGAGACACACGTCGTTGTGATGGCCCTGAGGGGTCCATGCTGCATGGAGACCCACAGGGGTCTTTAGTGATGCCCTTTGGGGGTCCATTCTGCGTACCCGTTGTGCAGCGAGGCCCGTGGGTCATGGCTGCTGCGGACCTTGATCATGAGCAGAGAGAAGAGCAGGAAGAACATGGCCATGCCGAAGCAGGTGCGGTACACCGCCTTGTAGCCCACCAGCACGTCACAGTTCACCTGGCCCTTCACCCCAGGCAGTGACGACCCCATCCCTCCTTCGCAGAAGCCGGGGATCTGTAGGGAGTAGGGGGGCAGGAAGGCTGATCAATCCAACTGTACCGATAGAGCACTTATCACGCAAAACATCAAAGGAACCAGGAACTGATATACAATTAGTAGATAGAAGAAATAGGCGACACTGATACTGGATAATGCGAAACACCAGCACCAATCCTACTCAGTGCCAATTCCAATGCTGCTGCTGGACTACTATATTTATCACAACTACTACTCTATGTATTATAAAGACTGCTGTACCTATTATTACTACTATTTTAGTTATCAGAACTATTGTTTTGTATTATAACTACAACTATGTATTATATCTGCTGCCCTGTGTATTAATTCTACCGCTCTATGAATCATTACTACTAGTACTGCGGGTAACGACAAGACGAGATGAGATGTACTTTATTAATCCCAGGCTGGACCCTCCCCCTCTTCAGGTTCAGATTGAAGTGTCAGCAGACTGTCTGCCCTCCACTCAGTCCATAGATAACCAATGGACCCACAAACCACTTGTAAGTGCTTGCATGGATTCAGTCCTCTTGTGTTATGTAATTATGTATTGTGTATTGCGTCTATGTGATGTGTTTAAATGTTCGCCCCGTTGTTTGAGAAAATGTAAGACAATTAATATCCATCTCTCTATAGCTGGGGGTCAGAAAGTTCAGGATAGTATCAGATATTAAATGATAGAAAATTCTATCTATACGAGGTAGAGGGAGCTCCTGGCCTTACGTTGTTGAGGTGCGCTTCCATGCCGGGCATCAGCATGATGCAGGACACGGCCACGCCCAGCATCAGGAAGAAGGCGTAGATCAGCCGGGTGACGGTGGAGTTGTTCCCACTCGGACAGCAGCGACAAAGCAGGCAGGGCGCGCTGCCACACAGACAGGGGATCTGGAACACACGCATACCGCCACGTCAATAAGGCTGTGAAGGGAGGCCTCTAGACGGTGATGTACACGTTAAAGCTGGTCTTTTCTTGTGTGGTGGCTCAGCATGTTTTCAACATGATCAACCACGACCCATAGTCATTGGTACAGCCCCCCCCCCCCCCCCCCCCCCCAGGATCAGGAGTTCTGTTTAGTCTACCATTTGACTTCCCACTTCATAAACCTTTAAAATAGAATACATTTTTCAGGATTATTTTGGATGACAAAACGTATAGCAAAATTCTAAATTTGGAAAGGATTCTTCGGAAAACACCTATTGTGTTGTTTGGGTTGTAGACCTTGTTTGGGTGGTTGTACAGTGAAAGACTTTGTCTACTGGATTTTCGCATTACGTGTAAAGTGGTTATAAGTTGGAAAGAGGTGCCGCCATTCATGTATTGTCTAGGTTGAAAATAATCGAAGAGAAACGGTGTCTGGCTAATAAAATGTGGAATTGAGGGACTGGGGTATTGGGGTTATTCGCGACATGGCTATGGTGCTCCATGTTATTCACAACATGGATATGTTTGATGTTGTTCACGCCATTGTTATGGTCGAGGTTATTCACGACATGGATATGCGTCATGGTATCACAACATGGATATGTACCATGTGTTCACAACATGGATATGTGTCATGTTATTCACAACATGGATAATTTCCATGTGATCCACAACATGGATCTGTTTACGCAGTCTTATATTACGCAATGTGTACAGACAGTCGCAGCTGCTGGTCATGATACACAACACGTTCATATCAGAGACACTAGTTGTGTAACACCTCCAAAAGCCGACGACAATAACAACATCTCGGCTATAATCATCACCAACAAACATTTTTAAATTTAGTTTATCATAAGACATGTTTTTATTGGGTTTGATTGAAATTACAGGGACACACCGATATCTCACAGTGGGCCATTGTAGCCTCTGCACATCCAGACACATTAATTTATTACACATTAAATGGTTACTGATCCGTTTAAAGATCAGATGAGCTTGTAGACTTTCACTCATGCAGCACTGCGCAATCACCCACAGCGATCCACCCGGGCCCGGATGCCCCCACAGCGATCCACCCGGGCCCGGATGCCCCCACAGCGATCCACCCGGGCCTAGATCCACCCTCAGCGATCCACCCGGGCCTAGATCAACCACAGCGATCCAACCAGGCTCGGATCCCCCCGCCGCGGTCCGGCGGGTCTGCTGTCTGGGGGCGGATGACTCGGTGCGCGGCGTTACTCTGTTCCGCCACATCGCCCGTTCTGTTCAACTACAGCATTTCTTCAGTCTAACTCCACATGTGTGCTCCATATTACGGTTGGTTTGTCCATTACTCACCCAGCTCGCCATGGAGCACAGCCCAAGAACCGCTCCCATGATGGCCTCTGGATGATTCGCTACCGATCTGAAGATGGAGGACGACAATAACCTCGATCTGTTTACCGACTCTGCCGTCTTCCGGTTATAAGCGGGGACCAGTCTCAACGTCACATCCGGGACACCTCCTCCGCGAAACGACGACAACAACAGAACCAGCGTGGCCCTTCACATGTCGTAGCTGCACCGCATAATCTACTGCAGATATCCCTCATTCCATACGTCCTTGTTCCATAGCACAGATATAAGTTCAATATCATATATGTATATGTATATGTCACATCACATATATGTCCCATATCCCATAGGCCTATATATGTCACATGTCACATATATATTTCACATATCTCATATCTATATCCCATATTACATGTGTATGTCACTGTTGCCCTTCACGTGTCAGGGTTTTTTATGGCAGCCGTTAATAATTTACTAGTCAGAATCAATATTCCTTACTGACATCGGCAACGTTATTTTGCTTAGTCAAAGCTATAATTTGAGATATCTGTAATTGCATTATTAATAATGAGATTGAAACACATATTTTGCCATTCGTGTTTATGGGGTTTCTCATGTGAAATTCCTTTGCAGATATCAGCAGGAAATGATTAATTACCATAAACATATAATAGGGGACGTCGGTACTAATATCCAAAAACATAGTTGTGTGATATTGTAGTGAAGGGATGGTATCATTGATAAGGACTCACTGGGTCACGTGACATGGAACAAGAAAGATACGTTTACTATTCAAATATTCACATAAAATAGAAAAAACACTTCAATCCAATAAAATAAAATAAATGTCTTATTATTATTAATATATGATATTGGTTGAGAGTCCCTTGGTCACATTACATGGAGCCTTGTTTTTTAAAGAGAAGATTTTACCATTCAAATGATCAAATTAAATAGAAGAAGCACTTATATCCAAAAAAAAAAAGATCCTAAAAGGAGTCACCACGGCACGTGACGAGGATTTTTAATAAAAATATTGCTTGTTTGCAGTCTTGCTTCCTTTATGGAAAAATAACCGCAGGGGGCGCTGTGGAGTGTGTGTGTGTGTGTGTGTGTGTGTGTGTGTGTGTGTGTGTGTGTGTGTGTGTGTGTGTGTGTGTGTGTG
>JAOPUD010000098.1:16319104-16332307 GCA_027122715.1 Trisopterus minutus
CACACACACACACTCACACACACACACACACACACACACACACACACACACACACACACACACACACACACACACACTCAAACTCATCACAGGTGACGAATCTTTCTGCTGCAATCGCACATTGTTGTATTTCTCCCAACAGGTATGGCAGTTTGTTAGCATCTGAAGTGGTGTCTTTAAAGTCCTTGCATGCCTTTGTAATCCGTGGGAAATGTGTGTTCCTTATGTCTTCGTATGACAGGCAGGAAGTCAGTATGCGCAGCCCTGTTTCCACTTGTTTTTGTGTGCAGTGGGAGCACAGTCTGCCTCTGTATCTGGTCAAGGTTTTATTCAGTTTTGGGTCGGTCACAGTGGTCAGGTATTCTGCAACGGTGTAGTCACTGTTGAGAGCCAATTTACTGTGGTTTTTGGTGGACTCTTTCCAATGTGTCAAATAATTTTCCTTTTGTTTTCTTATAATTTGGTTTTGCCTGATGTGTTGGTCGTTGTGTGTTGGACAGAGTCCTAGGACAAGCTGGCTAAGGGGACACTTTTCTGGGTGTGACTCTCTGTGGGTAAGAGCCTTGTTGTGGAGTGTTTTACTGTCACTTTCCTTAAGGTGGTAACATTTTAGGGCTGAATTTTTATAATCGGTTCACCATGGGGTCCGATAGGGAGGGAAGGATTTCCATGCAGTTTCTATTTGCCTGCGTCCCAGTGTTGAAGTCTGCATGCATTTGGATTTGCATGGGTTTGAATGGGGATGGTTTGGATGTGGGATAAGAAGGTTGTTTACTTTGTGTCTATACTCACACATACATTGTTTGTAGAAACACTAGCAGGTAAACAGAGGCGTTCCTCTGCTGGCCTTATTGATGCTAATGGGATTTTGTGTGCTAAGCTCTACCCAGGAACATACATGATTAATCTATATAGTTTGTTCTTCTGATACCAGATACATAGCCTAGGATTTGAAGCAATCGATTTATTTTATTGAATTGATTTTGATAGAATCGTTTTTTTATTAATAATGATATCATTCCAAAGTATTTGTTTTTATTAACCGTAAACATTTGTTTCAGTCAAAGGATTTGGATTTCTACTTTGCTGACACTAAGCTGCCCCCTACTGGCACTAAGCAGAAACAAACCTGAAGACTGCAGGCCTTATTTTACTTGCTGTATTTTTTCTCCTGAATAGATTGATCTTGTATTTGCATTAGTATTCAAGATTCAAGGTCTTTATTTGTCGAATGTGCAACGCAGTGAAATGCTAGCGTATTGCCTGAAATTATTTTTCTATATTTTTATTTATTATTATTTTACTAACTGCCATCAGCAGCATTTAGACTGGTGGAGGTGTCCCACCAGTCGTAATGCTGCTGATGGCAGTTAGTAAAATAATAATAAATAAAAATATAGAAAAATAATAGACGTATTCACCAGGAAGACCCATAGGAAGAGCATTAAAGGTGGAGGTGTCCCACCAGTCTGAACCACAGAAGGACGTGTTGAGGTTCCTTGATAGATTTATAATTGGTTTAAAGACGTTATTAAGTCTATAAACTTAGGTCATAGTTTTTCAAGTATCACTTTAAGTTATAATAATTTATCTTAATAGCAGGCATCACTATAAGCCAACGTTTAACTGCTCTGCAGTAGGTGAATATTTTTACAACGTTGCATCGCAACGTGACATGTTGGGAGTGCAAGGTCTGCAGCATTTCTTGTGTGAGACATTAGCCTAGGTTGTAGTATATTTGTATTTATGTTAATTTAGGATTTTACAGTACTGCAACTCTTTCGAGGCATACAAAATGGCCAATATTAATATACCACAATGCATTCTGATGTACAAGCCCTATAGGATGCTTTTGATAACGAATAAAGAGTTTTGTTTTAGATACCAACTTTCTCCTAATGAGTGAAAGCCTACTTTAAGTTATCGTGTGCAGTTGTATTGCAACAATTTGTTTTTTAAATCTCTCCAAAAGTGTGACCCTCCAAAACGATCATTTCCAAAACATCGATGTGTGAACAAATGCATTGCCATTTATCATAATTGCTCTCATCTGCAAACTGCCCTTTGCTACACTATTTTATACATGGATAAGGAAGTTAAACCTCATTATGATTAAATCCTCTTAAACATTGGATGTTTCGGTGGAAGGACAGAGCATAAGCTCTTCTTCACAGGCTCTATGAGGCACGTACAATAGGGTTAAGCTTCTGGGACAACTATATATAACACTATGCGTTCGAGATGGGGGAGCTTCGTCTGGCCAGCGGTGGATTCTGATATCCGCATCCAATAGAGTTTAAGCTCTGACACTTTGAATTGACAAACCCCTGTAATAATGCTGTTTTAAACTGTTGTGTTTTTCCTAGGGATATGAGGCTACGAGGATAGCTGCCCGCCATGACTGATGTGGAGCCCGTTGTGACAGACTTTGCGTCTACGGCACGTACTGGGCGCCGTAACGCCATCCCCGACCTCCTGGGGGCTGCCGCGGGGCCCGCCGGCTCCGCTGAGCTGTCCAACAAACTGGCAGAGCTCTCCGTCGTGGGTGCGGACGTGTTACTCTGTTTGTTTGCCTTTCACAGTGGGACATATTCTATTCTACACATACAGCGTTTCCTTTAAAAAGCTTGTTGTTCTAAATGTTCCTGTAATGTAGTATTTTGATAAAGTATGTGATAGAATGAGTCCATAACAGGAGTGGAGGCCTTGGTTGCAGATCTGAATAGTAAAGTATCCATTATGGACGTTGATATGAGCATGCACACATGATCAGCCACTGAGTGTAGTGAGTGTCTGTAGTAGTGAGTTATTGTCCTCCTAAATGCCTTGATGGTGATCTTTTCTCAAGAACAGAAATATGAGCAATCCTAAAAGCAAAAGGTGAGAGCAGGTTCCAGATCTTTAGGTTCAGCAGGTCGGAGTGACAAACCCACTGACCGCAGGAAGAGCACACTACAGACACTATACATCTACAGTGTCTATATATCCAATCAGAGGAGGGAGATACATCTATGTGCTACATATGTACTATATATCCAATCAGAGGAGGAGGATGTCAGAGCCGGGTTAGGACACAGGACGCAGATGCAGGGTCTTTGTGTTTTAAATGAGATATTTATTGTAATCTCTCCATGAGAAACCGGAGCAAAAACCTATAACTAAAAGCAGAGCCGTGACAAGGAAAAAGCTGGAGTGAAAGCACGCGATGAAGACTAACACACCGGCACAAGACAAAGGGAGACGCAGACTCTTATACATGGGGGTAATAGGGAACAGGTGAAACCACTTAGACAATCAGACTGGGACACATGAGGAAGGGAAAGTGACCTGAAACGAGAGGAGAGTTACTTTTCAAAGTAAAAAAAGAAATGACAAGACACAACATGGAGACAGGACAAAAACCCAACTTGACCTCACCGAGGCGTGACAGAGGATACGTCCATGGTGTATTATATATCCAATCAGATGAGGATGGGGCCACCATTGTGAATACCTTGCTCATTCACTTTGTGTCGTTTCTGCGTACTCATTTTAGACCTGTATCATAGCGTTACGCTAACAGACAGTGACGCAATGAGATGAGAGAATGGACAGATGTGAGAATGTAATAATAATTACCTGCTGATGCATGCTTACATTTTAGGAATTATTAAGGAGAAATCAAATGAGAAGGTCTCATCAAGGGACTGGACTCAGTTAATTATGATAGCATAACAGCCAACATAATTTGACATTTATTTAAAATGTTACCAGAAATTTCTCAATATCAAAATCTTTGATCTCTATATATTTTTTACATGGGAACTTGAATGTGTCTTACCCCTTGCCCCTTATTACCCCTGCTATGCATGGATATTTATTGAGACCGATGTATTAAAGAATAATATGCACAGTATGTCTCTGTGTGTACGGCTGCGTGTCTGAGCCAAAACAGGGATGACAGTAGCTCAAAGCCGTATGACTGGTAACCGGAAGGTTGCTAGTTCGATCATCGCTCCCCCTAGCTGAGTTTTGAGATGTCCTTGAGCAAGACCCCTCACCCTGACTGCTCCTGACGAGCTGCCCTGCATGGTGGACTCCATCATCGGTGTGTGAATGGGTGCATGAATGGGTGCATGGTTGTAAGTCGCTTTGGATAAAAGCATCAGCAATATCCCTTAAATATAAATGTAAACCCCAGCCTCTGCATGTATGAATATAATGCTGTTTGTGTGTGTCTTAGAGGACGCTGATGGAGCCGGTGAGGGCCCGTCCACCAGCCCCACACAGTGCCCCGGGGAGGAGGAAGAGAAGGCTGAGGGGAAATAATGCACCTCCATCAGTGATGTTCTCCCCAGACCCCCTTGATGATGGACCACTGGTCCTCTGATGGGAGATGTAGTGAGACGCTGGAGACGAGCCATCAGTCTCATCACAACGCACCAGCCGAGGACAGGAGGACAGGAAGAAGAAAGACACACACACACACACCCAACTGGTCTTAACTTGATAAACTGCCACTCATTGTCGCTATGCAACATCAATCAGGATGAGGTCACTGGAAGACAGTTGGGGAGATAACGTTAAAGTGATTAAGAACTGGGAAATCTGTGACAGTGACAAGAGCACCAGTTCCAATGATGATGTAGTAATAATGCTGGTTGGGGGGTAAACATGAAGGTTCTCAAGGTTGCCCATAAATCGTAATATCCCCTGTGTGGATAACAATGTGATATTGATAAAAACATTACAATTTTGTCCACTGAAAAAATGATAATTGTATACTGTGTGATGGGCTGAGTTCCAACCAAAGGCATTTCTTCTCTGAATGTCAGCTGAGTAGTTTCAGGAGTGTCTCTAATTGCACAAGGGAGTTGTTTGATTTGAAAAACATTCCATTAGGTGATGTAAAATACAACTTTTATCTCTTCTGTGGTTGACAATGATGTGTTCCGTTGTAAATGTCTGCCTTTTGTGTGTTTCTAATTTGTACATCAACATTGATTTACTCAATTTTGAATTATTATTATCTGTATGCCGAGTCTGTAGAGTTTTACATTGCGATATATTTGCACATACCCTGTAAAGAGATGCATTTCAATCTTGACTGTCGCTAATAAATATTGTGCTTTAGACTACATGTCTTTGATATGGGCCAGTGTTTGTAAATAGTTCATGCTAAATATAGATGTGTGTATGTTCATTTACATCTTATAATATTTACAAGCCTTTATAATACAGCAATATCCAACAGAGCAGGCATATATACTAAAGTAATACCCAATAGAGTAGGCTAGGCCTATATACTACAGTAATACCCAACAGAGTAGGCATATATACTAGAGTAATACCCAACAGAGTAGGCATATATACTAGAGTAATACCCAACAGAGTAGGCATATATACTAGAGTAATACCCCATAGAGTAGGCTAGGCCTATAGAGTAATACCCTACAGAGTAGGCATATATATTACAGTAATACCCAACAGAGTAGGCTATATACTACAGCAATACCAAACAGAGTAGCAATATATACTACAGCAATACCCAATAGAGTAGGCATATATACTAGAGTAATACCCAACAGAGTAGGCTAGGCCTATAGAGTAATACCCAACAGAGTAGGCATATATACTAGAGTAATACCCAACAGAGTAGGCCAGGCCTATAGAGTAATACCTAATAGAGTAGACATATTCTACACTAATACCCAATAGAGTAGACCTAAATACTACAGTAATACTCAATAGAGTAGGCCTTTATACTTCAGTAATAACCAATAGAGTAGACCTTTATACTAAGGCCTGTAGTACTGTGTTCAGCCAGGGGGAGGGGCCAGAGACCCTTACGCTTTCAGTCAAAACATGAACATAGTATTATTAGGATTATGAACAAGTATTATTAATAAGAATATGAAATGAATGGTGCAATTATTTCCCACCTAGTAGTCTAGATGCATATGAATTAAGTTTAGTGCATGTTCGCATTATCATGTTTTCTTTACCAAGACGTAAAACAAAGCAGGCTTAGAAGTGCATTTGGGCTCCAGCAGCAGCCCAGCGGACCACGTTGGCAGAGCTTGCTGGGAGCCTTCATCTGCCCTACCGCCGTTACAATAAGGCTTCCCAGAGACGGTTCTGTGAACGGCCCTCTTCATTGCTTGGCATAAAGAAATCTCATGGGGTAGCAATTAATCATGGGATGGCAATGAATGCACGTTAGGACAATAGCCTGTCAAACAGGATGATTCAGCTGAGTGGTTCTCCCAACACATGCATCCATCATTAAACATATTAGCCGACATTTAGGAACGGTGTTTCTGTGTTGGCCATCCATCCTAACAAGGGACCATGTTGTAACCATAATGGACACTAGTGTGAGGTAATGTCTGTTCATGTCATTATTAGTAAATGCCCGTAAAAGGGGTCGGGTTGAGCTGGAGCCTTGACCCAGTTTAAACAGCGGGGGTGAAGGGGGTTTCTTTAGACCAATCACGTGTTGGGGAAAACCTCCTGAGCCAATGACAGGCCAGCCCCCAGTGCACATATTAATGAGTGCGAGAAGGTTTCAAGGATGAAGAGAAAAGGTTCCCATAGCTTCACTCTCCTCCTGACTCTCTCAGCTCCACCATGGTCGAAGCCTTCTGTGCCACCTGGAAACTAGTCCACAGCGACAACTTTGATGAGTACATGAAGGCCCTGGGTGAGTTGGCCTCCATCTCTTGTTCTGTGCCCGACCCCTGCCCAGGTGTGTGATCTGATGTGAGTGGTTCTCCCGACAGGTGTGGGCTTCGCTACCCGGCAGGTGGGCAACGTGACCAAGCCCACGGTGGTGATCCGCCAGGACGGGGAGAAGCTGGTGATCCAGACCCAGAGCACCTTCAAGAACACCGAGATCTCCTTCAGCCTGGGAGAGGAGTTTGACGAGGCCACCGCAGACGACCGCAGCTGCAAGGTAGGCCGACACGCACACAGCCCTGTTTGATCCAATATTGTCCTCTGTTCCAGTACAATGAGTTGGTGTAAAGAGACCTGTTCATCTTTACTGACATGTTTTCAGGCACTGACACTAAATTATTCCCTAACTCTACAGACCACTGTCAGCCTGGAGGGGGATCAACTGATCCAAGTCCAGAAGTGGGACGGCAAAGAAACCAAGTTTGTCAGAGAAATTAAGGATGGCAAGCTGGTCATGGTGATGATACATCAATTACGCATTACAATGTTCTCTTACTTACTTACTACCATAGCCTCAGTAGCCTGAAAGAACTTAATTTGTCTACTACAATTGACATTGACACACACCTTTTCACATTTAGGGGATTTTGCTGACACTTTTATCCAAAGCGATTTACAACCATTGATTCACACATTCACACACTGACAGCGGAGTCAACCACACAGGGCGACAGCCAGCTTGTCAGGAACAGTCAGGGTGAGGTGTCTTGCTCAGTGACACCTCGACACTCAACTATTAGTATCCAATTCATATCCTAGCTTGTCATGTCAAACATATTTCAGCTGATTTAGAACAGGGGACAATTGTTTAGCCTACGATGACATAGCTGGTCATTAATTAAAAATCAAATACATAAGCTTCTGGCCTAGGTTCAGTTAAGGCTGGGCTTAAGGATTTGGACAGACGCATGACAAATATGCAGTGAGTCACTGAGCATGCTCATTATGCCTGTCCTTAGTAGGGACACCGCCCACTCAATCTGGCACTTAAACGGATTTCAACTTGTCAATCAAAATCTAGACACTTTCATCTAGACTCTAGAAAATCTAGACTGGTAGTAAATCAGGCAAATAATTTTACTTTAAGTATACATTGTTCGCACTGCTTTGCAAAAGTACAGTATTGCGGTTGATCTGATCCTATTAATGTGTCCTTTTCATTTAACATTTTCTGCAGAGCTTGACGTTTGAAGACATCCATGCTGTG
Source organism: Trisopterus minutus (assembly GCA_027122715.1). NCBI lineage: Eukaryota > Metazoa > Chordata > Actinopteri > Gadiformes > Gadidae > Trisopterus > Trisopterus minutus. The sequence continues at coordinate 16,327,029 of JAOPUD010000098.1, forward strand.
CGGACATATGAGAAGGCATGACTGGTGTGACGTCTCTTGTTGTCAGTAGGCTTTCATTAGGTGTATGCTACTGTGCTGACCTTTTCAATCCAACATGTTCCAAATGTTTTAACACAATATGGTTGTTTTCTTTACTTTTCTTTAAGTTTTTTTTTTATTGCATTTTCATTGTGATGGATCATCTTGAAATAAAATAAAAGACTAAACACAGCTGTCTGGGTCTGTTGTGTTGTATCCTATTGTGCGTGTTACATGTGCGAACTCTATGAATAGAATACGTAATTATCTTACAATTATTTTTTATTATTTTCAGACACAATGCGGAGGTTTAAGATAAGTTAATAAGGTTTATGATATTATGAACTGTTATTTAGGCCTAAAGTCCTTAATATCATTTAATAATACCACTTTCACTATCTTAGAATATTTGTCTAGCAGGCCTACTATGATAACAAGTGGGCTCTTCGCTAAGCAACCTTTTTCGCGAAAATAAATAATAAAGTAGATATTAAACACTCATCGAAAAGGATCAAAAGCCGATCATCAACAGACCATTTGGTTCTGTCATCTCAGGTTCTCCCCCATAATGAGGCTGTGTGATAATGCTGTCGGTGAAGTTATCAATAAGGCTGTGAGGGATGTTAAAGAGTTGCGTGGGATTTTATAGAGCTGTGTGGGATGTTATAGCGTTGTTTGGGATGTTCTAAAGTTGTGTGGGATGTTACAAAGCTGTTTGGGATGTTAATAGAGCAGCGTGTGGTTTATATCTCCAGGCTTGTTGGGTCGTCCCTGTCACATGACCGTTTGACTTCCTGTTTACATAGACAGTCCTGAACATGACCTAACACTAACTATAAGGAGAAAGCAGTGAGGAGACTGCCTGCTCCGTCAGCAGCCTCATGCTTTAGTGTCCAGGTTTAAGACTCAACCATGGGACGGTTCCCTCTCCTCTTCCTCGAGAGCTTTATACTTCTATACCCGGGTCTCCTCGTCGCTGCGCCAGCGGAAGACGTTCGCCTGTTCGTCAAAGGTGAGATTAGTGAGTGGTGAGGTGAGTGTTTAAACTGGATTAATAACATGTTTACGAGGTAAATGCATAATGCCTCTCACCGTCCAGTGGCGGTGGGGAATATGAGACGAATGTCTCGAATGTCAAACAAATGTTTAATACCATAGAGAAATGAAAAAATACTTTCAGTATTTCCCTATATTACTATAGTAAACTCTATATTATGTGGCTGAAATCTATCATTATAACGTGTATTGGTCGCATTAAAAAGCAACCTGTGAGGTGCCACCCTGGGACAGCTGAGGTCTGTCTCCCTGGTGAGAGGTTAACTAATAATGTGGTGTATAGTAATCCATTCTGTTACTAATACTCAGAACTTATAATAAAAGGGAAACAAAATGGAAAGGAATCTTACAAACTAATACTGAAAAATAACTGGCAAAGAGCCCCTTAAGTGTAATGTGTAACTGAAAGAAAAATAGAAAATACAATAAATATCTAAACTGATTAAAAAAATGTAACTGAAATCCCACTGATGAAAATTCTCCCACACATACATTCAAATGATCTATGTTCTTTAAACCTTGAAATACACCAAGCCTAGTATGTTGTCCGGATCAGACGACTTGATCTCAGCCTACTAGAGGGCGAAGAGTATAACTGTTTTCTCTCTGTGGGTGTCAGATGCTACCCGCTATGGTCATCTTCGGCAGCCAGGGAGGTTTTGGCACATCACAGACCTCCACCTAGACGCTACCTACCACCTAGCCGATGACCCCACCAAGGTCTGCCTGTCGTCCAAAGGCGTGCCCGCCACCAACGCAGGCCCTTATGGGGACTACCTGTGCGACTCTCCCTACAGCCTCATCCAGTCAGCCTTCAGTCACATGAACCAGGTGACCCCAAAGGCAGACTTCATCATATGGACAGGGTACGTACTTGTGTGTGTGCTTGCGTGCTCATATCTTGATTTTCTTGCTTCCTCATGTTTATGTAGAAGTGTGAAGTTCATCACATGGTCTCACCAGTATCTGAGTATCTTTTAACCCCTAGTTGAAACTATCCGAATCAATCCCATTGCTGCTCATGGTATGGTATGATACGATACTACACAACTTTATTAATCCCCGTAGGAGAAACAAAGAGAGTTGCAAAGAGCAGCCCATGGCCCTATTGGGTTATTGCTGCTAATGAATCCATAAGTTATCCCAATAAGGACCCCTAGCCCCAGCTGTTCCTCTGAAGCCTTATTGTGTCTAACATCTGTTTCATTCTTTCAGAGACAGTCCGCCCCACGTCCCGGTTGGTGAGCTGTCCACTGACCTGGTGATCCAGGCGATCAGGAACATGTCTGAGACCATCAGAGACCACTTCCCTACACTCCCAGTCTTCCCTGCCATGGGTAACCATGACTACTGGCCTCAGGTACAGCCCTGTCCCTTCACACCACGGTTAGCTCTGTGCCACCTCCTTAGACTGGGCTTTGAGGGGATTAGGACAGTGCTGAGAAGTTTTGGCTAGCCGTGACTATTCGGGGCTGACTTCAGAAGTCTGTGAAACATGGTGTTTTAGCATCTTGTATGAATCAGGTGCGTGCCCTGAGGTGCCTGAGAGCAGCAAGTGTGTGATAACATGTGTCAACTAAGCCATTTTGGCCAGCATTAAGTCTTGACTGCAAGACTTAATGCTCATTTGAGATTTTTGCTCAGACCAGATTCCTTTCTTTGGCTGTTCACATCAGATTTTCTACTTTTGGCCCGTAAAAGCCGGTTTGGGAGAAAAGCTGATGTTGACTCTTCAGAGAATCATCACACGTGCGTTTTGATAATTTATTTTTGCAGACTCTCTTTCACTTCTCCTGGCTCAATAAGGGTTGAGAACAGCTTGATTTCTTTCACAATGTAGAAAAACTTTGGTAGGGCTGACTGAATTGTGTAATGAGTCAAAGACACATATTTCCCCTTTTTAGCAGAATCCTCGACCTTTGGAAAAGCACAGCTGACTCCAGACAGCGTGGAGAAGTGCGCAACAGAAATTGTGTAGTTGCGACTCAAAGAGATAGTTTCACACAGAATGAAAAGCATGAAGTTGTGATACAAACGGGTCTTTTGCCTTGTATGGTCTTGTTCTGTGTTAAGGTGATCAGTTAAAAAGCCAGGTCTGCAAACCATAGAGGTTCACTCACCTCATGAAGAGGCCGGTCCTTCTCTTTCATAAACTAGGGCTGCCCCCGACCAAAGATTTTGCTAGTCGACTTATAGCCATTAGTACAAGCCATTAGTCGATTAGTCGTCGCACATTAATGATAAAAAAAACTATAATTATATATATATATTTATTATTATTTTAGTTTATTTAAATTTTTTTAATGATTTGTGTTCCAGGGCTGAAAAAGAATGTTATAAGTAACATTGTTAACACTGCTACATTACAGAGAAATAAAAAAACGTAATAATGAGCCTTTAAAATAACACATTTACAAGCGTACGCATGAAGCGAGCCGTCTGTTGACGGCACAGCAGTATTGGTTCTGAATGTTTCGGAAGAATCCATTATTTCCAAAATGGAGCCTTCTGTCTGCTCCTCTTCATCAGCAGCCATCAGCATGGATATATCCTGCTGCTTTTCCCTGTTCTTCTGTGGTGCGGGGCCGGGCTCACTGTCCTCTGTACTGCTGTCACCATCCTCTCTCTGAGCAGCTTCAGCTGGAGATGAACTCTCAGCCAGATCCACTTCAATATTAGAATTAGTTTGATTTGAATTTAGTAGGATTGGATGGAGTGGTCGACTGAGACTCTTCTAATCGACTTAAGTTTGGTTGACTATCATTATTTCACTGTTTGCTGCTGTAACAGGTAAAGTAATTAAGAAATGAGCCTCAGAATGCTGTAAACATAAAACAAAACCAATTATATTATTTACAAAACGGAGTTGCTTTTATGCAAGGCATTTATTAAGACAAGCCCATAATGCCCGAAGTGCATACAAGAAGTGCATACGTCTTGGTCCTATGGTCTGGGTTCAGTCCGAATAAATATCTGAAACCACAACTTAAAAACATTTGAAAAGGTATATGGGGGGCTAAGGCATGTCCAGGCACATTGATATTGGTGTGTATATTTTCAAGTAGTCATTGCTATAAATTAGCTACATTACCAACTACTCTCTCCTACTTTCCTCCTACTTCCTCCTACTACTTTCCTATTTTCACAATAGTTAATTGTGTTGTGCATGCATGCTGTGTAGCATGTACTGCTTTTGTGCTATTGTGTAGCACCTGCAGTAGCTAGCTATCACTGCTGTATACGGGGAATGGGGTTAGTTGGCGATTGTTAGTACTTGCACTTAGTTCTATGAACATCTTTACTGTACCAACGGCGATATATTGTTTCACTTCTTGACAAATGTACTTGTTAGTTCACTTAGGATAAAAGCGTCTGCTAAATGCCCTAAATGTAAATGTACTTTCCCCAACGTGTTTGACAACTGTTAGCACAGTATAAATCACAAGACCATGACACATGTATAATTCTGAACTATAAAAATTATAAGGAGCACTTATAGAATGCTCTTACCCAGTGAGAATGGAGAACTGGTCAGTGGCCAGTGAGAATGGAGAACTAGTTGCCTGCAATGATGTTCACTTTATATTAGCTTCAACTTTAAATCAAATCATTCTTGTTTTTGTTTATAAAAGTTAGGTTGTCTAAATACATAAACACACATACAACTTGACATGAAACAGGGCTTCTTGGTGGATGATGCAGTGCATTTTAACAGCCTCATCTCCACTTTCTTGCACCTTGGCAAAAACCAGGCCATTTCTTTGCGCTTGCCTTTCAAAGCTTGAGCACCATCCGCTCGCTCTAACTCCACACAACTTGTACCATTTAAGTCTCAACTTGTCAATTGCATCTGACACTGCTTCAAACGTATCCTTATCCCCCTATTGTGCCCTTTAGACTCCTAAGATCAAGTTATCTTCAGCTCTCTGCAAAAAAATTCCAGCTATGCGGTGTATTTGATCTCTGTACTCCCAAAGCGAGAGCTGTGTCCAAGTTCTCGGCCCCCAGTCAGTTTCATTCCCGGTGGGTGTTGGCCTCCGCCAGGGCTGCGCTTGCCACCAATCCTGTTTGTGATATTCATGGACAGGATACTGAGGCGTACTCGTGGTGGGGAGGGGTTGCAGTTCAGTGGTCTGAGGATCTCATCACTGCTCTTTGCAGATGATGTGGTCCTGATGGCATCATCGGCCTGTGACCTTCAGCAC
>JAOPUD010000098.1:16333908-16344067 GCA_027122715.1 Trisopterus minutus
GGGGGGGGGTGGTGGGGGGGGGGGGGGGGGGGGGGGGAAGTGCGGGAAGTGATGAGGTGTCTGAGGTATCTGTGCTCTCATCACACAGTAAAAATCTGAAGCACAAGCTTTCTCTTACACTTGATATTTTAAGTTTGCTGACAAGTCTTTGATTTGTCACAAAACTGTGTTTCTGTACATGCTAACGTTGTTGAATCGCTGCATTTTCTCTAGGCACATTATTCCTGCATCGGGACATGAGTTGAGCTACCTCGTAATTGGCTATTGTGGCCTTTTCTTGTGTTTTGTTAGCATGGAAAAATAGTATTGGTGAGCAAGCAGGCTGGTTGCCCTGTGCTTTGCTTGCTGTTCTCGCTAGGCACCAGGGTTAAATTTGTCTATGTGCCTTACAGCCAAACCCGAGCTCCACTGGCCGTACCATTTTTAACTGATTTAAAAAATTTATCTCCATTTGGAACATTTTGGAACGTGAACGTGGAACTAGTTTTTTACATTTTAGTAAGGCTATGGTTTAGGGCAGGGTACTCTGCCTATTAGAAGAGATCCTGACCAAACAATGTCTCTATAGAGGAGTGCTGTTGCCGGTCTCCTGGACAGGTCAACACTGGGAGAAACACGGGACTCACCCACCGCTGTTAGCTTTGTTAGTTACATGTGTCTTGAACTGTTTCAAACTACTATGCTATTGAGATCTTGGATTATTTTAATAAACAACTGCTATGCTGACATTTCCCTTTCATATTTGATGTAGGGTCCATTATGTTCTTCATAAGTAAGCATAACTTAAGTATAGACACAAGAACGCAAGTCGAGACGTTGATATCCAATAATTTAACTCTTGATTTACTAGCATCCGAACAATGTTACAACTAACACTTAAAGGGCAAAGTATACTACTCCGTATCCGTTATCCGTAATACAACTCCGTAACTACCGAGACCCCTCTAGCATTCGCTGTTTTCCGTCAGGATGTCGGATACGCAATGCAATTCGCCGCCCGATTGTTCTTTTATGCTGACTACTGACTGTATATAGTGTTGAAAAAAAACTTAAAATGTGTAAATAAGTGAAAGTCAAACCGGCAAAAGTGATTTATTTTGTTAGAGGACCAATCACAGCCTTTGCCGTCGCCTCGACGGATAGTTAAAAAAATATTGGATGCGCACGGAGAGGGTCTCCGACAGGCTCTCCGTAGCTACGGACAGCACAGAACGGAGTAGTATAAATCCAGCTTAACATGTGCCGTAGAGTGCCCCCTAAGGCATGGGAATGACAATGAAACTACATTGCATACATAACGGGGACATTCCTGGCTTTGGATCACTGTAGTAAGACGTTAGGAGCTCAGGGAACTGCACCCAACAGGCCAGCCTCTCAATGCCGGCCAACCCACTAGTTCAATCTCATCAACAATAGGCAACGGCAAGGCTTTATTGTGGACCACGACTTCAGGCCGCTCAAGCCATTCACAAGTGTTTCCCTTTTGTTCCAAGGACCAGATGCCCTGTTCCACTAACGCCATCTACCAGGCTGCTGCCAAGCTCTGGGCCCCCTGGCTCCAGGACGAGGCCCTCCGTACGCTCAGTGAAGGTAGGGTCTAAAGGTCTCGGTGGAAACTCGTTTCCGCTGAGCGGTATGGTTTGGTGCGGTACGGTGCGGCACAGTTTGGTTGTATTAGCGTATTAGCGTACACTGCCAAAAGTTGGGTACCGTTCCAAAATAATTCTGCTCAGCTGCTCTAAGCCGTACCTATTTTTCGGTACTCCTCCATTGGCGTACCAAACGGTCTGAAAGGGTGCCGAAAATGTGGAGCTTTCCATCATACACAATGCGTCTGTTGTTTGGTTAACAGAATTGTCACTTGCGCGACAGGGGGATAACAACAAACACAGTACCTGAAAGGTATTTCTGGACAACAATAAAAGCTTTGTTTATTAAAGAAAATGTTGCGCAAAAGTTGACTTCTTGGACGTCCTCCATTGTTGCTCTTTGTTTAATGTGTCGTTCTTTTTCATTGAAATTATTAGCAGGCTACACTGTGTTGCCCTGCTATGATGTCACCATACTAACGTAGCTGCCATGGCTATCACCATCCGGCTTAAACCCCGCCCTACCATTAGGGTATTGTCGGCGGTCGGATGCGAGCCAGATTTAACGTTACCGAGCTGTCCCACTCCGAGCTGCACTGTACCGCACTGCTTGGTGGAAACGAGAGGGGAGACTCATTGAAGGGTCTAAAGGGGCCCCCAGGGTCTAAAGGGGCCCCAGGGTCTAAAGGGGCCCCAGGGTCTAAAGGGGGCCCCAGACTCAGTGAAGGTAGGGTCTAAAGGGGCCCCCAGACTCATTTAAGGTAGGGTCTAAAGGGGGCCCCAGACTCAGTTAAGGTAGGGTCTTAAGGGGCCCCAGACTCAGTGAAGATGGGTTATAAAGGGGGCCCCCAAACTCATTGAAGGTAGGGTCTAAAGGGGTACCTAGGGTCTAAAGGGGCCCAGGGGGTGACGCAAAGCTACAACTGCTTAGTTAACTTAATAAATAATAAAGGAAGAAGTCAGCTCCCCCTCCTAAAATCACCAACTAAATGGAGATCATATTAAGACAAACTAGCGTAAATACATTCAGATACCATCTAAGAAATAAGAATAAATTAACATTCACAGATATTAACTGCGAAATTATTCCAGAATTATGTGGCTTTTCAGGTTTTTCAGGAATAATCTTTTAGTTCATTTGTTTCTGTTGGCAGAGCAGCCCGTTACAGCGGCTACTCGTTGTGAACCCAAATATAGCACCGAACTTCGGGGGGGAAAGAAAAAGTCGAGAGACGTTCTGCTGCTTCTCATGGCACTCACTGCAACTGCTATCAGCTGCGTGCAGGAGGACTTTTATTAAATCACGCCCACAGACAGGTGGCGCATCACTGTTGATCACAAATAAAGTTTTGCCCATCATTAACACAAATAAACATTCAATAATTTAGAGCACCATTCAACACCCCCACTTGCTCTCACATTATTACAAACAAAAACATCATTACGTTACATTTACATCCATCCTCCATCCATCCTCCACACTCATCTGATCATACATAGATGAGCTGCAACTGCTCAGGTTCACCTCATATAAGCTTTAAATGATTAAATGATATGCAAATTCAAGAAGGACTCTCATTTGTCCTTATCTGCCATTGCATTGTACCTAAACACGTCGGAAGTGCCAATGTGTCTTACTGTTGTTTTTGTGTGTGGTTTTGTGCGTCTGTCTGTATTCCTATTTTCACCCTAGGAATTTCATCCAACTGAAGCCATTTTAATTGTTGATGGCTCTGAACACATTCAGGATAATTTTTTACATAATCATGACAAACCTGCCATTTCAACATTAAAACACCAAGCAGGTGAACATGTTTGATTTGTACAATAAACGTGTTAACCCTCTGATGAGTGTGTTGTGTTTGAGCAGTATGAACCAGTGTGTTCTGTGTGAATCTCTCCCAGGGGGTTTCTACTCCCAGCTGGCCCGGCCTGGCCTGCGTGTGGTCAGTCTCAACACCGTCCTGTACTACGGTCCAGACAAAGCCACAGCCAACGACACCGACCCCGCGGGCCAGTTCCTGTGGCTACAGCGCACTCTGGAGAGAGCTGCCCAGAACCTGGAGAAGGTAGAGGCCTTTGGATAATCAGGAACGTGAGAGAGAGCTACCTAAATCAAATAGGATACATTTATACTAACTAAACTACACTTGGTCATTTCAAAGGGAATTAATTCAATTGATTGATTTATATACGCTAGTATATATCATAATTTGGGTTCTGCTATCTGGCCTGTGTTGTTTTTGGATTCCAGTATTTACATTGTGATTGTACTCGATGTATCTCTACCTAGTATTGGTCTTTTACAATAACAGTTGTACTCCAGAATGGAGATTCTGTCTAGTCTGAAGCTCGACCCATCAGACCACTCCTCTGGCTCTCGCTACAGGTTTTCATCATAGCACATGTGCCTGTTGGATACCTGCCGTTTACCAGAAACATCGCTGCTATTCGAAAGCACCACAACGAGAGGCTGGTGTCCATCTTTCGAAAGTACAGCCATGTCATCGCAGGCCACTTCTATGGCCACACCCATCGAGACAGCATCATGGTGCTGCTGGATGAAGAAGGTAGGTCTGTGGAACCATACCCACCCACTGCTCAGTTCATCACATCTAGTTATATGTCTAGTTGACCAATTAGGTTGCTCGGTGTGAACTGCCCATGGTACATTACAGTATTTATTACTGACTTTATATCCTTTGGAATTCATATTTTGGTGGGTGGATTGTGAGACAACAAAACTATAAAAATTCTCTATACACAACGATATGATGCTTATGCTGTCATGTATTTTGCAGGAAAACCATTGAACTCTATCTTTGTGTCGCCGGCGGTTACGCCAATCAAGCATGTGTTGGAGCCGTACTCCAACAACCCAGCGTTCCGCATGGTTTTATACGACACCAGGGAATTCTCTCTGTTGGTAGGAACTGTGAAAAACAACCTGGATCATGAATAGTTTAAGTCAATTATTTAAAGTCAAATATTTATTGTCAGTAACCCTTTTTTATCAATTTCCCTATTTGCTATTTGTGATGCCGGTTGTTAAAATGTGAAAGAAATGTATACAGATGGAAAATGGTTGTTTTGAAAGCATAGTTTAATTATGTGATACCCTAAAATGTGTATGGTTATAGTATACCTCTTTAACCCCTTTTCTCAAAGTAAACATGTGAAGTCCAAACTGTATTTTGTGGGTGGGGTTCAGGGTGGAGGCAGGTGATATTCAATGTATGACATTCAAGTGTAAATAATCACTTAAAAAGGCAACAAGGTTGTATTATACTCTATAGGAGAACGACCATGCTTTAAAATCCGCCGCTTTACTCGGATCACAAAAGGAAAGCAGTGCGACTATTTGAGAATACTAACGTAGTATGCAAACTACTGCCAGTTCTATAGAGTTATGGTATTTTTTAATAAAGCAGATGGCTGTATCTAAACAAAGGACTGCACTTGCATGGTTGGATAAGTACCAATGCAGTTTATTTCATCTCATATTGAAAAGTGTTTCTCAAACATTAACTTTTTAATTAAGTCTTAGTCACACATCCAGACATACAACAGACAATAATTTATATAAACCGTAGTCACACATCCAGACTTACAAAAGACAATACTTTATTCCTGATGAGGTGGACAGACCTTAGTCACACATCCATACCTACAACAGACAATACTTGATTTCTAGTTTTCAACAACACAGCAAGAGGACCTAGTGTTGACTGTTGATTAGTAGTATTAGTTTTTACCTCCAATGCTGTGATGTAGTCATGACCATCGACAGGAAAGATAAAAATAGGGAATTCTGCTAGGGAGTTCTGCCTCCTTCTATCTTTTTCTTTATTTCTTTCTCTCTGTGGTTAATTCTGTGGTTCTGTGCCTCTCTCTCCATCCGAATCAAAGGACATCTGGCAGTATTATCTGAACCTGACGGAGGCCAACGAGAGACGGCAGGCTGCCTGGAGGCGGGAGTACGTGATGAGTGAAGTGTTTGGGCTGGAGGACCTGCGGCCCCGCAGTCTGCTGCAGCTGGCCCTGAGCTTCTGGCTGCCGCAGGCCACCAGCTTTGACAAGTATTTCAGCCACTTCATGGTGAGCTACGACGAGAGCATCCGCTGCGAGGACCACTGCAAGTTCAGTCAGGTGTGTGCCGTGCTGCACTTGGACCACAAGGAGTACTCTGAGTGTGTGCGGGGCGGGAGCCTCCAGGATTCCTACGTGTTGCTGTGATTTACAAAGACTGATGAATTTATTCAAATGATAGTCTTTTACTCTGGATTTTGGGGAGATGTCCCTTTTATTAAATTAAAATCTGGGATCAGGGAAATTTGTGGGATGTCGTTGTATTCTGTCTGTTTATCTTTATTGTGTGATTCTGTTTTCATGAATAAAAAAGGACCAAATAAACGTGGAGCAGTGGAAAGACCGCTGAACAGTCAGTTTGTCACGATGCAAGTGATTGATTCGATGTGACGAATGATGAAACTAATGTGATCTTTTGAACACAACCTAAGGACACAGGCAGGGAGAGAGTTGTGTTGCCATGGCAGCTCCCCCACCCCGTCCCTCCCCTTTACACACACACACATACACAATGTCTTCCTTCATTCTATTGTTCCAACAGTCTCCGCAGGAGATAATATATAGACTTGTGTGTGTGTGTGTGTTTGTTATCTGTGTGGCTATGTGAGTGAGAGAGTATGATGTGTGAAACCTAAACATGGAACACAAGTTTTGTGTTGTTTCTGTCTTTGTGCTCATACCGCTACTCTCATGATGGCATTAGCATTCTCGACCCAGCCTCCACCACTCCATTCTACTGGCAACCATGGCGATGCATGGCATGGCTGGATGTCAGCGTGGCTCTGGCGAGTAATTGGTCGCCGTGGTGACGACACCGGGGCTGAGGCCATGGTGTGAAACCTGTCAGCCTAGCCTCATTACATCACCGTTGCAAAGCCTTAATGGCTGAGCTGTCACTCAGGGATTTGAGCTTCCTTTCTACTTTCTATTACATATGATGAGGAACATGGGGGAGAACCAGCTGGGAGAGAGAGGCAACCGGGGTAGATGCCCTGGCTGCACAGAAGTCTCGGGACCTCTTCTCCATCGCAAAGGCCGGCAACCATGCTGGGAAACAAGGTTGGGATGGGAAACCTACTGGATCCTGTGGTTACCAAAGTGTTCCAGAGAAGAGTCCGTCCATACACATGCATGTCCACACATATCTCCCTGTCCCAACTCTGTCTACACACTTTTCTATTTAAATACTTTTTCAATGGAAAATACTGTGCGTGTGTAGTAGTTCATATAGTGGTTCAAATAGTTCAACTCTTTGCTCCGGAGCTAGTCTTGTTACATTGGAAGCAGACCGCAGAGAAGTAGTACAGTTGTAAAACAATGAGCGGGTTTTCTGAACTTGCCAGTTTCCAGGTCAGACCAGTGACCGTGCCTGGCAGTGTGTCGGCTAATCCCCCGTGCTAAATAACTTTAGCACAATAGATCCTTTACAAAAACAACCCAATCCTTTTTTAGCTGCTTAGCCTCAGTCTACCTTTCCATCTGTATCTAATATCTATTGTTTCCAAATCTAGATTCCCACCCAGGGCATATTAGACACACACACACACACACACACACACACACACACACACACACACACACACACACACACTTCTTACCACTAGATGCTAGGTTACTGAACTCACCAACACCATCAGACCCCTCCTCTCCTATGAGGGGCCCTTTCAGCTCAGCTCCCCTTTTGGGCATGACGAGAGAAAGGCGTTTACTGGGGGTCTCTCTTTGGTGTGAGGCTGCAGCTGTAATCTGTCTGCAGGCCTCAATTGGCTCTGTCATTAATGTCCCTAAAGATGCAGACAGAATCACTGTTAAGAGGAGCTGTGTGTGTGTGTGTGTGTGTGTGTGTGTGTGTGTGTGTGTGTGTGTGTGTGTGTGTGGGTGCTTGTGTGTCTGCGTGTTTGTGCATATCTGCCTGCGTGTGTGTTTGTATGTGTGTGTGTGTGTGTGTGGGAGTGTGTGTGTGCGGGTGCATGTGTGTCTGCGTGTTTGTGTATATATGCCTGCGTGTGTGTGTTTGCATGTGTGTGTGTGTGTGGGTGTGCTAGTTCAACCTAGAGTTAGGGCTAAGCTTTTGTACCGGACCCCTCCTTTATGGCTCCACCATAGGCTGTTCCCAACCAGCCAATCAGAGTCCTCCCCCCCTCCCTCACTCGCCAATGAGGAATGCGAGGTTGAAAGACAAGTTCACCCAAAGAAAGGGGTTGGGAAGGGGGGTAGAAAGTGAATTTCTTTATTTTTTTTTACCCTTTTAATTAATTCTCCTCACTTTCATCCTCAGTGCAGGGAATGCTGCTGAGCTCTGAGTCCGGTGGTCCAATAACTCTCATGGTGGGCTCACCGTTAAACAGCAAGGTGGATGCTGATCATGAGTTTCTCTGGGTGCCAGGTCTGTGAAGTTTGTGTCGGCATAGGACATGGGCCAGCCATACCTAGTAGACAATGTTGGGGAGGATGTCCCACGTCTCATCACCACTTCAGCCCGGGACTCCATGAGAACAATGGAGCATGTGCTGCTATCTCCGAACAAAGAGTTATAGAGGCATGAATGGGACCAAAGCACAATGTGTGTGTGTGTGTGTGTGTGTGTGTGTGTGTGTGTGTGTGTGTGCGTGCGTGCATGTGTGTGTGTGTCCATCACTTTCCTTCACCCATTCACCCATGCATTGTTCCATCCATCCGACTACTCTGTCTTGATATTCACACTTCTCACTTTTTCACATCTCCACAAGGAGCCCCCCCTCCTTTTGTCATCTCTCTCCAGGTTTCCGATTGGTCCTTTTGCAGGGTCATTGAGTTTGCCGAACCCCCCTCCCCAAAAAGGAAGAGGGAAGGGGGGGGGGTGTGGCTCAGCTTACTTATGTCTTGATCGCTACAACTTCTAACTATGATGGGGGGTCACAGCCCTCCTTCTTCTTCATCCCGGTAGACCCCGACCTGTAGACCAGGACCCCTGGAGGGTTAGGCTAAGCAACAAGGGCTGCTGGGAATCGTGGCCGTGGCACAGGTCAACCCAGTGACCCTGTCCCATTGTTCCCATTTGCTGTGGCTCTATGAGATCAGGTGGACTAGTGTTTGAACCGGGTTCAGATGTGGTGTAATGGAGGCTACCGGTACTTCCTTTCCTATCTGCATGACAGAGAACTGGTGCCTCAGCCCCACATAGTCTCATTAAAGAACAACACTGAGTATCCTCCAGGACTTAACACCAAATTACTGTGACAAATGAATGTAATATACACACTATCCCAATAAACCCCATAATGAAATACATAAATCTCAGGATCTTTTTTATGCGTGTACATCAAGTCAGGATACACAGATTTTAGTTGATAACTTCAGAGGAAACTTTCAAACAACGGCAGGTTACAGTATTGGTTATCATACGTCAATGCTGCCATCTCATGTTTGCCCCTTAGTACTACACACACATGAATACACCAACATTTGGAACCCATTCATATACTGATACTCTTTCAAGTTAATGACATTGTTGGCCACTGGTTCTCCGGAGAACCCATTTGCCGAGATGCAAAAAAGTCCTCTGCAGCTCATCCAGAATGCGGCAGCCAGACTGGTCTTTAACCCACCAAGTTCTCCCACTCTGACTCCACACCTCTTCTCCACACCCTTCCCTGGCTACCAGTGGCTGCTTGAATCTGATTCATGTCACTGGTTTTTGCCTGGTGTGCTGTGAACGGCTCTGGACTATCCTTCATCCCCAGGACATGGTCAAACCCTAACCCTAACCCATTCGCTACTTCTTCACTGCGTGCAGAGCAGCCGCCACTCAACAAAATCTGGATTGTTTCAAACCTGGCTCCACAATGGAGGAACAAGCTCCCTACTGACCCCAGGACAGCGGAAATCCTACTAGTCCTGGTTCCACGATGGTGGAACGAGCTCCCCACTGAAACCATGACAGCTAAAACTCATCTGTTTCGACATCATAACAGCGACATTGCATCTCGGCCAATGAAAAAAAGGAAATAATAAAGAATACAATAAAATATTTTCTCTATCTCTTGTTTCTATATACGTCATGGTTGAATGCACTTCTTTTAAGTCGATCGGGACAAAATCAGCTAAATCAACATAATGTTTGTTATTGTCTGGCCTACCTACTGGACCACTTTGTGGTGCTGTTTTACAAAGCAGTGCAGGATAGCCTATACTTCCTGAGATTCAAGAATGTTGGCTTGCCTGTAAAACTGCCACTCAATTCTGAATTATAAAACCATCAACAGAATCATCTGCCTGTGTCATCGCCTGGTTCTTCTGTAGCTCCACCATGAGAGCACCCTCTCTGGCTGTCTTACCACCTGGTTCATCTGTAGCTCCGCCATGAGAGCACCCTCTCTGGCTGTCTTACCGCCTGGTCCTTCTGTAGCTCCGCCATGAGACCATCCTCTCTGGCTGTCTTACCGCCTGGTCCTTCTGTAGCTCCGCCATGAGACCATCCTCTCTGGCTGTCTTACCGCCTG
>JAOPUD010000098.1:16360989-16371198 GCA_027122715.1 Trisopterus minutus
GTACATCGTGCCTTAAGAATGTCCCCTTTAGCTGACACAAACTGAAAATAGTGACGGTACTTCCAGCTTGAAAACGCGCTTCTCTCTCCCATATTCTCTCCTCCCTCCATTATTGTTTTTTTTTCTGTTTGAGTCGCTAAATAGTGCGCGTACACGTGAGTTGCTGCCGTGATTTGTTGACACACGTGATACTGGTTGTTGTCACTCACCACCGTCCGATACGCAAGAAGAAAGCCGAAATATATATTTTTACTAAGGAAAATGAAAAAAAATGAGTAACGCACAGCGACTTTGATGAGTAACTTTAATCAGATTACTGGTTGTGAAATAGTAACGCGTTAAATTACTCGTTACTGAAAAAAGTGGTCCGAGGCCAGTAACGCGTTACTAAGTAACGCGTTACTGGCATCACTGTATATATATAATATATTCAATTCATTTAGGAGGGGGAGAGGCAAGAATGTTGTTAGATGAAACTATTTTGTGGCAGCAAAAAAATATCTACCCATCAAGGCCAACACAGTAACCTGTGAAAAAGTATAGACACTAATATGAATGCTACAAATATTAAAACACAATTGATTAGACCTAGGCCAACATTTCATTAATACACAGGATCAGATGTTATAATCCCTTGTGCCAAAATCCTAGGAAAACACATATTCGGAAGCCCCTGCCCAAACCAACCTTAAAGGCACGCTGGCCACTAAGCTACCAACCAATGGTGAAAAACACACAAGACAAATGGCCCAACTAACAGCAGTATGCAGTACGCAGAACTTCATATGCAGCATTTCATTCTCCTTGTTAAGCCCTCAGGAAACCAGCGTCCTGGAGTCACCCCCCTCTATGCCACCACCACATTGCCACATTTAATACATCTAAATACTCTTTACTGTTTGTACCCCTAACCCTACCCCTAACCCTACCCCTACCTCTACCTCTATCCCTACCCCTACCCCTACCCCTACCCCTAACCCTGACCCTGACCAACCAAACACGTTAGCACATTAGTCAGCTAGCTTACCCACAGCCATTCACCTGCTCCTGCTCCGTGCTGCCAACGACATGTTACTAACCGCCTGCCTCAGACTTCGTCCACAAATGCCCAGTTCAGACAGTAAGCTAATAGCAGATCTAGCCACCAACCCCCGCGCGCCGATTTCAACAGGCCTTAGTCGCGTACTCCAGCCTCGCTTTATCAGTTAATTATATTTCAATTATTATAACCAAGTACCTTTATTTTCTTGGCGTTATCATTACATCCTTTCTCATTACATTGATATAAATTCTTGTTATAACGAGATCTGTATCTGACCATTGACCATCCTCTCGGAAATTCTATGAATGAAATTCATATTGACGGTATGGCACTGTATCCCTATTCTCGCCCACCCAGAGGAGGTATGGTGGTCGCCGTATAAATGAAATAAATAAATATATATAAATATCATACATACATACATATTTATTATATACAGAGACCGCCAGACCTCCTCGAAGCAACAAAAAAATGAATAAATAAATATATATATATATATATATAATCACATATTTATATATATTTTGTTAGATATATTTATTTATTATATACAGGGACCACAAGAAGCAACGAAAATGGTCTATTAAATTCAAGATGGGTGCATAAGGGCGAGAATAGGAATATAGTGCCATACCATCAATATGAATTTCATTTATGTATATATATATATATATATATATGGTCATTTCACAGATCCCTGTGTGACCAGGTTGACTCGGGTTTCTGTGTGTGTGCCACGGAATATGAGTGTCATTAACTTGCATTGGAGCAAATTCCGTGGGCGTATCACAGAAATATATGTGCTTCCATGAGGCCACCACGGATTTTGAGTTAAGCATCCGTGGTCATTTAACAAATTCCTGTCAGACCAGGTTGGTTTCTGACCTTAAAATGTTACGAGTGGTCAAAACGAATGAGCTTCACTTCCAAATAGTGGTATAGGGTTTATACAAACCTTAGTAAGCCTAGTAACACGTTTGCATTGAAAGAGTCAGAAATATCAACTTTTGTATTTTTTATTATCAATAATGTTTTGTGTATGTATTGTTCTGACTCTGCATTACAGCCAATCATGTTAGCTTAAGCCCCTTTTATAGAAACATATCAACTAAAGCCAATATTACTATTTGTCATTCCATAGAAATATGCGATCGGAGCATTGTGGTCATATCATAGAATCAGGAATGCATTTATTACTATTATATCACCGTGTTATTTTTGTGCATGTATAGCAAGAACAAAAACAGGGTTCCCCAATAGTGGCCCTATTTAAAAGTTATTGAACAAGCTCAATAAATAAGGCCCCTGATTGTTTGGGGGTAATCTGCATCATGCGTGGAGCCTCAATGCTATTAACCCACATATTGAATTGTATTTGATGATTATCCAATGGGCACCCAAAGAAGAAAGAGTTTTTATTCATTTATTTATTGACTTACTACACACAGGCTGTCTTTGTCTACATATTTCACAGCAGAAAAAATACTTTAATGTTAAACAACTTTTAGTTAAAAATATATTTGAAACACTTGCTTATCAAAGAAATTTCTTTCCCAAAGATCTTTTTTTTTGCAGAAAGAAAGAAGAAATGCGATCTAGAATAAAGCCTCCAGCATCAATACCTCTGATAATCCATGATATAATACATACACATTTGTTTTAAAAAAAAATAAAACCAAGTTCAAATACTAAGAATAAACCAACTTCTCCAGAATATACAAATTATAGCATATTTTACATTTGAAAATTGAAATCGGCAAAAGGAAAATAAGTTGTGTACCACTCTTAAAAGTTGAGGTGATAAAGGACTTTTTGTTATACATACACTTATTGGTTGTTTGATCTGAAAGTAATAATAGAGAAGGATGACTTGGTGAGTTGTTAAATTATTAGGTCATGCATTACATGTCATGCAAAAACATAATCTACGGAAAACAAATGATCAATGAACTGAGACATAATTTGTTTATTCCACGCTTCCACAAAAAGTTCAGCTCCCGTATCATCGAGTCCTAAATCCATAACCCATCATGAAACCCTATTGGCTCCTGCTTTAGGCTGGACTCAGCCGGGGGATGTGTTTTCAGCACTATAAACATGTCAAGGCACCTGACATTTAAGATTGTACAGAGCACATACAACAAAAAATGACACAATACTGTTATAGAAAATATCGAAGTGTCTCAAAATAATATAATGCTATCCTAAATGTGTTTTCTTGTGATAATGCTTTGTCATAGGTTCATGACAAACAACATTCTGTTATAGTGTTGTGTGTAAAGTCTTGCTTGGCTCCTTTTGAAATATCAAGGTCAGTGACCCACTTTCCCTAATGTCACACTGCATTTGCCTCAGTATTAAGGGTTCTCCCATTTAGGCTCCTTGACAAACATATCACACCCAATTCATCCGTGTGAGTATATCGACACGTTCCATTTATATGAATGGAATATTCGCTTTTTTGAAAACCCACAACATGGAAATGAAGAAAATGTATCCTAAACTCCAACCTTCCTATGACCTGGTGTTTGGAACTAACAAAATACAGTATAAGTTGTAAAGGGTCATCCCAGTGTTATGAACCACATGTAAACAAGATGTTCTCTGTGAGCAGAAAAGGCTTCTGAGACATAAGGGCTGCACTGTGATTCAACGCTCAGTCCAGGGCGTTCATGATCTTAAATACAGCTGCTGCCACTGTGAGTATATGATGTAGTTATACTTCCGTGCTGTTGAATACTTGCTCCTGATTTGCCAATAAGGTTCCAAGGGTGTGCAGTATTTTCAAGTACAGGAAACTTCTGCCTTTGAACATTTCCAAATCAATGCACTATAATCCAACATTTACATCAGTCAAATACAGCAATCCCCCAGATGTTCCCTTGACAACGCAAAAAATATAGGCTTACACTCAAAGCACCATGTAACAGTTTAACTGATCAGGTTAATAAAACACTAATAACATTACAGAATAGTTAATCATGAGATCGTTGTTATTAGGTGTGGGATAAATGAGACACATTGGGTGTCTCCTTACTTACTTTCTGGTGGTAAGAAACCTGGATTTGACCTCAGCTGCATCACCACACCGGTCCCCCTTTAAAGGGGTGATTTCATGCTTTTCCGACTTTTCCCTTTGCTTAGTTTAGACATTTATATGACGTATGTATACATCTTTTACGTCTGCTAAGCTAGAGCAATCTAAGTCGGTGCCAGGGGGAGAATCACGCCCAACGAGAACGCCCCTCAATAGGTTCGTGAAACGGCTATTTTGGATCAAACTTTACTTCCGTAATAGTGTGACGTCAGACTGTGCAGACTGTGTGGGTGGTGCAGAAGTGCATAACCCTAACCCTAACCCTAACCCTAACCCCATCATAACCCGCACGCACATAGCATTTGACCAATCACAGCAGACTGGGCTACTCAGGAGAGGGGCCTTATCGCGACATAATACAAAACAATGTTTTTGAAAGACGCTGAAATTGGTTTTGCAGAAAGGAACAGTGTGAGTGAATAATAAAAGGTATTTCTAACAAACAGGCATGTAACCCTATTCTAGTAGTAGGCCTACAACCAAAGCAACAACCAATTATTAACCCTAAAGTGATATGGGATCTTTAAACAATGGGCCTCCTGGACTGCTTTGGTCCTCACTCATCTACTAAGAACCAGCAGCACTGCAACTTCAAGGTGTGTCTTGTGGTTTCTTTCTTTAAGACCTCCATGTTTCATTTAAGGTTCCCAGATCGATTTGAGTTGACACACGGTCCAAAACATCCAGCCACACCCCTGCAGACAGCTTCAGGGTTTCGACAATAAGAAAATAAGAATGTACATATCAATAAGTTAAATTTGGTAAATCAAATTATATATAGAGAAAATGTACATTTCATGACAATCAGAACATGAATCTGTCACATCTCAGTGACCTAAGCTTCCTCTAAGTGCACACGTGTGTGTTTCACGACCCAGACACTAAGCAGTCCCACATGCATACTGCCAGCCAACACTCAAAGTCCTCAGGTTCAAAGTCCTAGAAAGTGGTCATATCAAACAAAGCTAATGCTGCTTAGACATTGTTCTCTGTGCTACTGGGCGGTCTCATGCTAGTGCGAAGAGAGGGAGCAGACGACCACAGAACACTTCACATCCACAGTCTGCCACATCCTACTGTACAGACCCCCAACAGGACCAGGTTCAGTCACATCCTACTGTACAGACCTCCAACAGGACCAGGTTCAGTCACATCCTACTGTACAGACCCCCAACAGGACCAGGTTCAGTCCAGTACATTCTGGTCCCAATGTGTCTCTCAAGTCAAATCACAAACATGCTCACTTGACCCCCCCCCCTCAGTTATTGAGAACTCTGTGAGCAATACGAAAAGAAATACAAGTTTTACGTAATAATTAACTAATGTTTAATTATTATTGTATTATTAATAATTATTATTATTATATATTTTTATTTATTTGCTAGACTGCATTCTTTGTGGAAATTTGTGGAACAATGTATGAGATGTTAAATGTGAGAGAGCACATTGGTTTAAACCGCACACACACACATTCACACAGAGAGAGGGAGGGAGGGGTTCAACAGTGGCTTCTCCTGGAATTCAATACAAACTGTTAGCATTTTCATCTTCCTATAATGCTTTTTAAATGTTGGCCACCTAAGCAGCCAAGATGAAGACAGAACAGCTTATTAGTGGTGGATTTCATGATTCGCTTGCTTGATTCAGTCCGTGTCGCTCAGTTCCCCAAGAAGATTCGTTTGAATCATTAATTCGTTCATTTGTTCGTTCTTTCGCGTTTCCGGTAGCGGTGAATCATGTTTCTCAGTCACTGAGTCGGTCAGACTCAGCATCTCCCTCCTTCTCATTCTCAAACGAATCACGATGGTGCAGTGGTGCAAACGGTCATCAATCAACACAACATTAACACAGCTTAAAGTTGCGCTTCATGTTCACCGCTAAACACAGTCAGTGAACCAACGGCAACTCAGTAATAGTGGGTGGAGCTGGGAGTCCAGTCGCGGAGAACAAACGATACGAACAAGACAAACTGAAACGGGGAATCAGGTCGGTGCGTTCATGTTGAAGAGTCGTTTGTTCAAACTGATTTGTTCGCGAACGACCCATCACTACAGCTTATTGCAAAGAAATGCACTGAAAAGACATGAACATTGTAACCAAGAAGTAAGTATTAGTTAGCACTTCATTTGCAACGTGTCACAAGAAATATACATTTCCCTTTTACAGAATCAATAGTATTTATGGTGGAGTCTTGTAAACCCTTCTAATATTAATTAATTAATTAATGCTTTATAGAATTATAAGACATTGTACGATAAAATAATTTATGGGCAAAAACACTTGTTTAAGCTCCAATTGCTGTTGTTGTAAGTATTGCCAAAGCAATTCCATCTATCATTAAACTCTCATAGCATAGTTTATGAATAGAGCATAGTAGTTAATGGACAAGGTAAACTGTATGTACAGTATGTACTGTGTGTAAACATTGATGTCACCCTATATTACCATGATTTCATACATCAATGGCCTTCGAAGGTAAAGATGGCTCCCAACACGTTCTAACTATTGACAAAATACAGTGAGCCAAAACTAAAAAGGTACACATGCTAAGCAGGGGCAGGAGAGAAATGAATCCCCCAAGGGGTTGTGCTGAACTCTACAGCTCACTTCCACTCAGTCCCTTGCTCTTCTCTGCAGGACTCATTAAGTACTTCAAAGTAGGGTTCAACATCCATTGCATGAAATGACTCAAGACTCAAGACATAAAAAGGTCCTGCTTTGACCTATTGACCTGTGGCCCTGGCGGCCCTCTGCTGCTCCAGCATGGACCTGATGGCCGGGGACATCATGGCGGGGCTCATGGCCGGGCTCATCCCAGGGCGCAGAGGGTACTGCGCTCCTTTTCCTGGCACGTAGATGCACTGGAAGAACCTTTGACCTTCAATGACAGTATGGGGTCATTAGAGAAGGGAATAGGTACACACAACACATTAATACAAATCATAAAGACTCTAGGATTATGTTGCTTGAATAGCAGAGCAATCTCTACACGGCAATATTATTATATTATATTATTAGATTATTATTATAACTGTGGTGGAGAAACAAGCAAACCCTCTGTCAGTGATAAGTCAGCCATACTCCTGGTTAAACCAGTTCACCTGTTTTCTTCTTGTCTGTTGTGTTGTCTTCCGTTTTGGGCTCAGGCTTCAGTTTGCCTTGAGGAGAAAGGTAGTGTGTGAGTATTGCCAAGCGTTTCTTCAATATAAATACATGAAAGGAAAGGAAGGTTTACACCAGGATTAGCCAACTTTGGTACTTAATGATTTAGAATTTGCATTTTCGGTTTAAGGAATGGAGGCAGATAAATAACATTTAATCTAAATATAATTAAATATAGATTTTTATATATGAATGTGTTATGTGTAATTATATCATTATATACTGAATATTTAACATTTCATTTGAGTCGATAGAGGCCTAGTGAAACGGTACATGGTGGCTGTGATGCTGCATGATGCACACTAGAGGGTGCCGGGGAGCTGGGAACCAGAGTAGACGCTGATATTTGGAGAAACTGTAATAGGGACTTGAACAAGGAACAAGGGCCCTTTCCTTGAACAAGGAAAGGGTGAATGTGGATAAGGCTGGTTCCATAAGGACAGGTGGCAGTGTTGAATTAGGCAAAGTCTTATCCTGCTACATGCTAGAAAATATTTGTGGGATGGTTGCCATCTCTAGTTGAATAAAAACCCTCAAATACTAAAACATGAGGAGACTGATCTGGGCATTCTTGGTAAAGGAAGAATAACTAAATATATAGAGAACCACACTTTTAAAACACAAAGACAAGCAGCAAATGCTAGTGGAGAAAGTGCATTAACTGTTTAGCTACAGCACATATGCATTAATGGAAGCATCTCTCCCATTCTCCATTAACAATAAGCATACAACTGGACTTTCTAAGGTAAAACTGAAACAACACTGATACATTATTTAAAAGAACACAGGTTTCCTGATTTGCTTAACATTTAAGAGAGGAACCGAACGAACAATACCTAGAATATTATTTATTATACTTAGTTGCTTATTTTTTCTTACCGTTAGCGCCACCTTTTTCAGACTTCTTTCCTTTTTCTGCTCGATGAAATAAAAACATGTAAAATCTCAGGTAATAAATATAAATACAAAATCTAGGCATATGGGTCCCAATGTAGAAGCTTGTGTGCTGTACTTTGTTGGGGAAACCTACAAATGATCTTGAACATGAGCCTATAGCATATATTAGGTGAACATATAGCATATATTAGGTGAACATATAGCATATATTAGGTGAACATATAGCCTATAGCATATATTAGGTGAACATATAGCATATATTAGGTGAGCATATAGCATATATAAGGTGAACATATAGCATATATTAGGTGAACATATAGCCTATAGCATATATAAGCCTATAGCATATATTAGAATAAGGTCAAATCATTTCTGTACTCACCGGCTTTGGAGGGCTGAGCTGACTTGGCCAGCAGTATACCTTTGGATTTGGCAGGGAAAGTTTTTGTGTAAATGAGTATTAACATTCACGTATGTAACTGTTTAGTGATTTAAAATAAACATAAAACAATGGAGTGAGGACAAAGCTCTGAGATGACAGAATATATTAATAGAAAGACAATAACAGGAAGTGTTACATTTCTTTTCCCAAAAAAGACGATTGTGATTTAACATTAAAGGGATAGTTCACCCATTTAGAACCGGTGTTCTATCATTATAAAATCGCTAAATCGAGAAAATTTGATGAGAAAAAATGGGCCAAGGGGAGACTGGTTTAGACTGATATTTTTTTATATATTAATTTACATGACAATAGCGATTTTATAATGATAGAACGCCGGTTCTAAATGGGTGAACTATCCCTTTAAGGGCTAACAGTTGATTCAAAACGAATGTAATGACAGCACCATCTCTGGTGAAAGATGGTTATTGCAATAGTTTTTCCAATAGTGATTAGCTTTATCAACTGAAACGCTGGGGGCATCATTTCGATTGAATCAGAAACAGTGAGGGCTGTAACCACTTCACTGTGCCGTCTCTTGTCCATTGTCTGGCATTTGTTGTTGTTGGCGACAAACCAAAAGCATATTGTGTTGCCTTGCTTGAAAAATAAGCATCTGGCTCGAAGCACTGTGCGCTTTGTTGATTTATGTGTAAATTGCTGTTATTCTTTTTTGCTTTAAAAGCCAATTTATTTTACAGAACTGGCCTGCAGTATCACTGCAGTATAACTGCAGACCATCAGTATCACAATGATACTTGTATTTGTGCATATTTATTTTCTTCCTTAAATTGGGAAAAAGAGAAGATCAAATAAATAGGTAGAGGAAGTGGAGGATAATCAAAGTGATAACTGAGCAGGGAGTATAGCCATGCTCTCCCAGATATGGTAGTGAAACACAAGCAAGAGAAAAGGGGAATGTGAGAGTTTTAACAAGGCAACAAGGCAAGTCCATTTACTCCTGCTCCCCAGCCAGGGAGACAGCTATGTTTGCTTCCTATCCTGCTCAAAATAGCTTGTGGGATTCTTTAAGTGTTGGTTTACTATGATGAGATGAGAAAACTAAAAATTATAGTGAACACATGTTATAAAAGATACTTACTTGGCCTTTCAATGGCGGCTTTCAATCTTGTGTTGGCTGTGCAGGGGGGAAAGAAAATGTGTTAACAAATGTTAATGCATTCTTTTTTTTTTGACTTGCAATTTTAATTTTTTATATAGACAATCATATAACATACAGAAACAATTCTGAAGCAACAAACACACATCCCTTCCCACCCCTACCCCTAACCAAAAGAGTTCAGCCTAAGTACAGGATGGTGAAATAAAAAAGGAAAAATGAACACATTGTAAAATAGAGAGAAAACCAAAACACACAAAAAGAAAGGAGCACAGTGACAACCTTCACATCCTTAGACTGACGTGTATAGAGTCGAAGTACATGCCCCACTTCTGGAGATATTTTCTGTCCTGTCCTGCATCCTATAGGACCGGCCTATTCAACTAGCGGCCCGCGGGCCGAATACGGCCCATCTTACTTTTTATCTGGCCCGCAAGATGTTGCCTGTA
>JAOPUD010000098.1:16429309-16442994 GCA_027122715.1 Trisopterus minutus
ACTCTGCGGTCCTGAGAACGGCAGGGAGCTCGTTCCACCACTGAGGTCCCAAAACCGAGAAAAGTTGTGACTTTGCTATACGACCTTTGCTAGCTCTAAGTGATGGCGGTACCAGACGTCCAGCTGAGGTAGTTGAGCGGAGGGATCGAGCTGGGGTGTGTGGCAGATCACTTTTCAGACTGTATGAAACCCTTTTTGCTTATAAAGCCTTACCTTGTTCTGGTTTGTTCAGGTTTCAGCACAAACAAAAATTACTCTTAAATAAAATAAAAAATAAAAATGACTTCATATTCACACACACATACACATACCTCAACTCTTAACTCAAGTTAAAACACTAATGGTTCAGTCTAGACACATTTGACCTCAGTTCAGTGAATCTGAAAACCATGATATTTGTGTCAGTCCCTCACTCTTGATGAACCTCTGTTATTCTTAAGGCCATCGTTCACATATTTCACCTAATGACACCAGAGGCATCATTAGATCAATTGGAGATGTAGAGATATTAATAGTGTAGCTCCAAGGTTTGTGTGTATCCACAGGAGATTAGGACCAGATTCAGGTACTCAAAGTCAAACAGGCCGCTCTGACAGAGTAGGGAGCACAGTGAAGGGGGCATTCATACCTAGATGACAGAATATCTCTGGAAAGGAGATATTTTTATACCTCTCTCTGTCTAAATGTTTCTTCAATGTAGAAAGACAAATGGCCAGACATTGTCTACTCAGCTGATGGCGGGAACTCATAAGCAAACAGTTAAGGCAGAGAGCTGTACGGTGATTTCATAACTATATGCAAATGCGTATACAAGAAGGACATTCGTACATTGCAGACCATTTATGTTGATCTGCTGCATGTGTCCATCCAGGCTGTCAATTCTGCAGGGGGCAGTGATGAATATGGCAAATAGCAAGGCCCCTGGTATTGATGCTCTCCCAAAAGCGTTTCTTATGCGGCGTTTCCAGCAAAATGACCCAGAACTTTGAGTCCCAGGAACTACATTTGAAGGGACTGAAAGGTTCCTTCAGCTGCTTGTCGTCTGCGCTTCCAAAGACTCGCTAAGGTTGGCAAAATTAAGGTCATTTTATAACTCTTTCTGAGGAAGTTTGGATCCAAAACATATCTGTTGAGATACAACTGCACACCGTCATGTTATCAAAAGCAAGCTTTTTGGGCCTGTTAGTGGTTCTGAGTCGTTAATTAGAGGCAGGCTATCAGATCACTGCAGGACAGCCATTCTAAATCTTTTCACAAAGAAAGGAGACCTATGTCACTTTAAGATACTGGTTTGCCAGTTTTGCCTGCAACTACACGAGTATCTCCCTGTTAGAAAACAGATAAAGCAGGTTATACAACCATACCATCAGAGATGGAATCTTCTTACATCAGGGTGCTTTGGACGGCTCTGGGTTTTTGAGCTTGCTCTTGTTTCTATAGACCAACAAAAGGCGTTTAACCGAGTGGAGCCGCAGTACCTGTGGGTTCTCCCCTGGTTTCAGACAGGATCAAGGTGCTTTATGGAGGGATGGAAAGTGGACTAAGGTCAAAAGTGGTTTAAGAGCTGTTTCTTATGAATGGCGGATTCCACCAGGCCTTCACTCTCACCTTCCTGGGCAGAATAAAAACAGGATTATCAAAGGTTAGACATCTGAGGAATCTTCCTGCATTAAAGGTTTCTACTTATTTAGAGGAAGACAGAAGTCATTAAGTCTTGTACGTAGTCTTTAGAAGAAATATAGCCCCACAATTAGGACAAAAGCACATCACAAACTACTGAATGTGGCACACCAAT
The DNA here is from genome assembly GCA_027122715.1 of Trisopterus minutus. NCBI lineage: Eukaryota > Metazoa > Chordata > Actinopteri > Gadiformes > Gadidae > Trisopterus > Trisopterus minutus. Next base: position 16,431,105 of record JAOPUD010000098.1, read on the forward strand.
TTCCTAATGCTATTGGGTGGGCCTTCATGATCAATTAATTGTTTAAGTACTTGGGAGTATTTTTGTAGTATAAGTGAGCCTATTCTTCCCAGCATACGGCTGACGGTGACTTGGCAAACGTCATAAAGCCAAGCTGACCTGAGGAATAACAAGTGGTCACCGGCTTATGGATTATCTGATGGGAACTTTAACAACACTGCAGCAAATGTAAAGCCACCTTGGAGTGTGCTTAACAAACCAGCATTGACCAAAGTTAATCTGGTGATTTTCATTGCTGTGGTTTACACCTCTACTTTCAGTACAGGGAGCCTTCAGATCTCAGGAGAGAAAGGAGAAAAACAAGCTCAAAGACGTGGAAGCAACACCACTGAAAAAGCAGCAAGATTATGCATCATATTTGAGGATTAAAATTAAAAGACAGTCACAGTAATGTGTTAGATAATAAATATTTTTTCTAATCAATGCTTTCACTTTTGTTTTAAATCCCACTGTGTCAGCCAATGTGTCGATCTCTGTAGTTCCTGATAAGAGTTGTTTCTACTTTACCAGTTTGGCCAGCCCTTTAACATTGGAAACACTGCTGAGAGCTTTCGCTGAGACTTTAACAGCAGAGATTTATTTTGGGTTTTTCTTATAGAAAAGCCAAAAAGAAAAGGCTGTTTGATTAATTTGTATCTTTAGTTATAAAACTAAAGATAAAACTAAACTAAAATTGTATTTCATCAGAAAAACAGAAAGTCAAGACGTTTCAAAGTCAGAGCTGCAGGTTTTTAAAAACATTCTAAAGTCACGCATTAGACTTGGGCACAGGTTGAACATGCAAATGAAGACCAGAATGTATTCCACAGCAGATGGGACCACGACCATGTGCTGTTTCTATTAGGGAAGAAGGTGAAAGGATATTTAAGGTTTATTTAAGGTTTAATAGTAACTATTTCTTTTTCAGAAACATTGAATAAGTGGATAAGGAGTAAAAAGTTGACAGGCAGCAGATGTTAGATGCTAGCGGGCAACCTCCACAACCCTCAAACCACACAAGACACCAGGCCGCCTCTACGACCTCCCATCCCCAGCCAAAGGAAAGGTGCCCGTGGCCCGGCCAGTGAGCCACTGATGACCAGGAGAGATAGCAGTGATACATACTGGTTAACTAAGGGTGGGTGGGTGTGTATGGTTGTATGTGGGATGGAGGAGGTGGGAAGGGTTAAGGTCCGTAAGGATGGAGGGGAAGGGGGAGTGGGGGGGGCGTGGTCAAAGTGTCAGTCCTTGGAGGTAGGCGTGGTCACAGTGTCAGAGTCCTTGGAGGTAGGCGTGGTCAAAGTGTCAGTCCTTGGAGGTAGGCGTGGTCACAGTGTCAGTCCTTGGAGGTAGGCGTGGTCACAGTGTCAGTCCTTGGAGGTAGGCGTGGTCACAGTGTCAGAGTCCTTGGAGGTAGGCGTGGTCACAGTGTCAGAGTCCTTGGAGGTAGGCGCGGCCACAGTGTCAGAGTCCTTGGAGGCAGAGGTCATATTTGCTGATTTTGCAAATCCTTTGATTAAACCTGTCGCGACCGTATCTGATGGGCTGTCCAATCCACTGGGAGAAAGTTTTACGTTGTTCTGTGGTTTATAATTCCCTCCTGCACGTGTTAACTTGGATGCATGACAAGAACAGTGTTACACTGCAAAGCCAGTGCGGATTAACTATCAAAACTGTGTGATTGGCTCACACAGTTGAGAACAGAAGGGCATTTGCCAGCCTGCCTACCTTGTGTAGGTTTTCCTTTAATGTTTAAGCATTGTTCATGTATGCTCATGCTGGAACATTAACGTTACAACCATTAAAGCCGGTACTTTGGCAGAAAGGATTTGACGTCATTTCCATACCGGCTCCCATTCACACACCGTCCTGTGGTGTCCGTTGACAGTGTGATGCTGTGAAAGGGGATCATCATGCCTTCTATTCCAGGTTGTATTTCTTTCATTCTTTCAGTGAGTCAGAAATTCAGAATTATGCACATTTCTAAACAAAGTCAAGGTTTGTATGAATGATACGGCATGCAACTATATGGTGTACCTGCTATGGAGCAAAAGCAAGGTGTGTGTGCGCATGCTATTCTCTCTTGGTTTAAATGTATGAATGTGTGTTTACATGCGTGAGCATGTAATTGTGTGTGCATGTCTGAATGTTTGCGTCTAACTGCGTGTGCGTGTTTGCATGTCTGCCTGTATGGTCTGAATGTGTGGATGTTTGTGTAGTGTGTGGGCATTTTTTCTGCTGTACTGAAAACTTGTCATTTAAGCCTGTACATAAATGGCTAACCCATAAGGATTAACTTTAAGGATTGACTTTAAGGCCCAAGATATAGTTGGGATGAAAGGACACTCAGACACACACCACCACACATACTTTCCCGAGTTTGAATGAATAGTTTTTGTAGACTACATGTTTGTAGATCCAACATTGATCCTCAAATACAAATACAGACATTTGTCAGCGTGGTCTGTTCTGAGGATTTATGATTTCATGGACTCCAACATAATCTTCTCTTCAGTGCGTTTACTTGCTCTTGCATCATCATATGATGATGAGTCATGGCGGCCGTCTGGTGTCATGGTCCCACCACAGGACCCCACCTATTGTGCTTTTCTTCAGGCGAGCGGCCAGTGAAACGACCCAACAGATTGATTGTCAAGCCTCCCTACCCTCCAACATACATTTCCTTTGTAGACCAAGCTCCATATGAGGACGTCTATGTGTTATGTACTGTACGCGTGTGACCCACTCCATAGGTGTGGTCCACTGCGTACGGCTGTTACTGGGCATCTCCAGCAGTTGTGTATTTTTTTGTTTGGCACAACATATAATTTAAGATATAATTCTAAAGTCGCCTGGAAACGTAAATGCACTCCATTTCTTTTTTTGCTTCTTTCTCTGAGTGATCCGCCCCTTTCAAGTAACAGCTTAGAAAGTCTTTCTACCTCAACCCAAACTGAACAGAGAGAGTGCCTCCCTGCTCTGCCAGGAGTTAGGTTTCAGAAGAGCAGTGTGGGACAGGTCAACCTGAACCCTCACTGACCTCAGGCTCCAGATCAGTCATCTGTCGCACCCTGAGACTGTGTGGACCATTCCAAAGCCATCCTTTCTATTTCTGTGCTTTATTGGTTGAAGCCTATCAAACATTCACCAGTCATACAAATAACAAAACTTGTAACCTGTTATATATTACTGGTATTTAATGAATCTATTTATTTTTGAGGAAAGGTGAACCTCTAGTGTACTATATGCTGTACATTGTATTTTGTGAACATGCGACATCCATTAGTATGATGCATGGGGAAACAATATTACAACATTTTTAACACGTTTTTTGCTTTCATCTTTGCATATGACCATATGGCTGTTTGTCGGCAATAAACTAACGAGGGGATATCAATAAGTCACAGAATGAGTCGTCATGACAACTGAATTGAGTGTACTATCTTAGTATCTGTAAATTGTGGGCTGCCCTGAATTGCCACTAAACATTTCCAGTGACCTGCATCTCCAGCTTGTGGAAACAGAAGAACGCACATGTCTCATAACCAGGACAACACGTTCGACCAGCGTTCACTATTCACCCCATTAAAATGAGCCCTGCTGGGCTGCCTGATGGCATTAGCTGCAGCGTAGTCACCACCAGCCCCCTCAGAGCTCCACCTTGTTCAATAACCTCTCGTCTGGAGGATCTGAACAAATGCATCTGATCTTCATCACCACGGCCTCCATGTTCCTGCTGTGAGTTCTAGGTTCAGGTTCCTATATATATATATATACAGTATATCTATATATATGTACTGTATATATATATATATATCTATTACACGGCTCTTCTCAGTGCTGTGTTCACTTGCATGGGCCTTCCCGACTTCCGGTGGTGAATTATTTTTCAATAATGACCGTTGCTGAGCATATAATCACCGCTGTCAAGGTAAGTAGATTTTTTCACGTCTCTCATATCACTCCGCAAGTAGTCTGGTAACTTATCAACCCCAGTGGATTCGGTTGCTGAGCGACGTCAACGTCTTGGGCAGACTATTTCTCTGCTGATCAACACTATCAATGGTAATTATCACAGCGTGTGAAGTTATTTTTTTGTTTTGGCAAGTAGCCGTGTGATAAGCGGGATAATTTATAGAACGTAACTGGTCATTATTATAAATAAGCCCCTTCAGGGCGAAGCAAGACCCCTCCACTTGGCATCGGTGTCCGGCTCGCCCTGTTGGGACTTGTTTCCCGATAATGACCCGCGTTCTGTACATTATCCCCTACATATCTTTATCGACAGACGCAAGGTCTAAATGTAACACTCAGTATACAGACAAACATAAAAGAAAATAACACATAGCACACATGTGTGCTCAATGGTTAAAATACACACAGATGTTGGTTCCAAAAAGAGGCTGGAGGAATATCTTGTATCACTTAGCTTAGGGTCAGTCAAAGACCTTATAATGCCATTCCTAGACTCAATAAGCCTGCACATAAATTTAAACATAACATTTCTAAGCAATACTTGGAAAGTGGAAAAGTGGTTCACAAACAACTTGCTCACACTTTCCCACCTTGGGTACTTAAACCGGATCCTAAGAGCGTCATTATGTGCCACCTTATCTGGTTCCTCTTCCCTTTACTATGGCTACACCATAGTACATGCATACATTGAAATGGCCATGCTATGGACATCTGCGGATATCCTGTCGTATTCTGCTTCAGGTCATGTGATTCAGCCGTTCTTCAGCTGCTCCCCTCTGAGGACCCGTGGAGTCAGAGGGGAGCAGAGACCCGGGGACGGCTCCCAGCTCCAGGGTGCACCGTGTACCACACCCACAGCATCCATGGAGATGCTCGTCTCTCTCGCACATACACACACACACACACACACACACACACACACACATCCAACTACAAAAACAACACACAACGACAACACACACACACACCCACATCCTTCCTGTTCCTGGCTGCTTTTCTTTGCTGCCTTCCTCGAGGGGGAGAAGTGTCTACCTATCCAGGGATGTGCACAGAGAAGCACACGCAACCAGATGACAATAGCAAGTGCTCCAGGGAAAGAGTTAGTGAGTAAGTTGCAATGATGTCGTCGGCTGTAAGCAGAGGCACGTCTGGCTCCTCATGGCTTCTGTGTTGCAACACTTCTTTGTACATCAGTTTGTATCTATTCGAAATATGTACGAACAAACTCATGGTTCGTGTATTTGTGCATCAAACACACAAGCACACACACACGCACGCACACACCCACACCCACACCCACACACACACACACTGTTGCATGAGAGATGTCATGTATGTCATGCAAGATTGAAATGAAGTAACAATCATACGATAATACCTAATATAAAATGTAATATGCGATATGTGCCCTGGGTTTTTTGTCTTTATTTGTCATCCTTTTAACACAGGTATACAGGTTATGTGGTTGGCTTGAGCCACCATAAATCACGTGCACATGAAGTCTGTTTCAAGATAGCCTAATACACATGTATAGGGCATGTATCTCTAGAACAAAACAATACACATCAACATAAACCGTATTATTGATGTATGCACGCTATACACATTCATGTCATCTCTCCCAGCTAATACACACGTAGGCGTGTGTGTGGCTCAGTAATCTCCCCGGGGCGGCCGGCCCTGTACAGCAGAGCGCCACACTCCCCGCCGCCGGTAACAGCTTTTCCAGGCTGCCAGACAAGATGGCAGACGGCTAACAATGATGGATGGTTTATTTACTGGGCTGAAACAAGGTGGTGAGAGAGAAGAAAGGTGAAACTGGAGTTGTATATATTGTTCAGCGGATGCCGATGCCAAGCTCACTACTTGTTTTTTGTCGTCGGCTCTCGTTTTTCTGGCTCGTTTGATCGGTTGTTGTTGCCTGCTGATGTGTTTGTTGTTTAATGTGTTTGATTCAATTATTTCCCATCCTTTACTTTTTTTGTCCAATCTATTTTGCTGCCTTCACTTGTGTTCACAGTGGAGTGTGCTCTGCTCCAGTTTGTCCTGTTTTCTGTCCTGGGGTTTGGTTCTTTAGTTTAAGGATTTAAGACTTGCCCCAACTCTGACCACTTTTAAACAAGACTGAAGACTCATGTTTGCTTTAGCTTTCTGCTAAATCTTAAATACATTGCAATTTCTACAATGCATTTTTAAATTTGCTTTGTTTTTTTATTACTTATCTATTTAATTTTATTCTTTCATTTTATTGTATGACAATGGTTTACAAGGATGTAAAAAAAAGCAGTTACTAGTTTCATTGCATTGTTGGTCAGTAATCCTTCCTACTATTTAAGATATTGTTAGCTGGTGATTTGAACGGAAGCGTTTGACATCTCTCTCCATAGGTGTCAGATTTCAGCAACACCTTTGACACTGTAATAAATCTGTATGTTCCCCAAACAGTCACAGGGGTTCACCTGTGTGTGTGTGTGGGTGTGTGTGTGTGTGGGTGTTCTGTCTGTCTGTCTATGTCTATGTTTCAATGTCTTTGGGATGACAGAGGCGATTATCTGTGACCCCCATTAACACAGCGGGAATGAGCTCTGACCTCTCCCCCTGTCTCCTGACCCTCGCAGTGTGATTGGCTGTCTAATTAGAGGGGGGATGCAGCCATAAAGTTTCAGTGCGGCCACAGATTGCTGCCCTACACATAAAGCTGTGTCTGAGAGTTTTTCCGTTTGTAACTTTCTCTGTTTGACTTGGAGCCTGTTGGATTCATAAACACGCCATTAGAACCGTCTGCAGTGTCCATACAGATACATAATCATTTTTGCCCTGACCAATCAGAAGGCTTGATTTGAGTGCCAATCAATTATTACCATGAGCATTCCCTGTCCAGAATCAGTTGTAAATCCCTTTGTCATGGCTCCTTCTCTCAGTGCTCTTCTGCTTTACCTGGCAGTAGTAACTTAGAATTATTGTCTTCGTCATACTTGTTAACTACTGGCTATCTACTCGACAAACATTAACGTAGAAAGACAAAAAAACATAGGAACTGTAGTGAAATAGTGACGTTGCTAAGCAATCGTGCATAGCGTTTATTAATATAATTCAAGTTAAAGTTAATTACAAATCCCATGTGAGTGTAAGTGGCTGTCCCAATCAGAACATTGAAACCAAGGAATGTATAAACTACTTCTACTCCCTCAACATTTACATTACATACACATTTAATACATCAATGTTCAGCATGGCGAGCTGATTTAGCTATTACTTATTTTGGCTACTTGGGGGAGTATTGCACTGGGTGTGGCACGTCATTTGGAATTGGGTATATTTACAGGTGTGCTAATTAATTGGGCAAAGGTGTGGATGGCGGGTAGCACACAGTTCTTACTGTAGCCGTGAGCCCCCACTCCACAGCAATTTATTTATTAGCACAACAGCACTTTGTACTTACCAACACTGGTGAAGTACCATTTTATATCAGCCTTCTGCTTTTATAATAAACGGGAACACCACCCAAAGAGAGCTGATGCCTGGACTTTGGATTATTTCTGCTAGGCGTTGAGAACACTTTACCACCCATGCCCAGGCTTATAGGATGGCCTCCACATGGTAAGAACCTACTCCTCTTCATTTGGATATGCTTCTGAATTGGACAGAAGCGTTCTCATCGTTTGGATACTGAATTGGATAGGATCGTAAAAACATTTTCCTCTGGACGACGGCATTTGGACATCCAAATGTTAGGATTATTGCTTGCCTGTCGCGGAGCCTGGAAGTCTTAATTGAAACACCTGTAAGTCCTCATGTCATTATCCAGTGCAGACCGCAACCACGGAAAGTCGGTGGGTACACTTTCATATTTCTTTGCTGATGGAATTGGAAAAACGTGGACCCTTGAATTGAAATCAATGACTTTCAGTGTTGTTGCTTCCTAAATAAGGGCTACTTGTGCTGTTAATTAAAGAAATTCAGAAGCTCTGAATATCTTAAGTGCTGTGTTGTGGCGTTTCATTGAGCACTTTGAACTGGAGAAACAAAGATGAGTGTTGAGGAAGAAAAATTGCCAGACAAGGCCAAAAAACGCTTCTGTGGCTACTGACGAGAATGATGATGGTACTACTCCTGATAGGCCTAGTTCTGTTGTTGATGATTCCAGGAAACGCAGGAAAGGGGAAAGAAAATTTACAATTTACAATTAAAAAATGTACAATTATAGCAAATTTGACTATTGTATAGATTTTGTAAGTGTTATTGTAACCTCAACCTGCTTAATGGACGACAGATGGAAATGAGCCCCTGGGCTAGAATCTGGGACATTTACATGTACTGCTGTACATGTTCATCAATGTGCATTGTCCTGAAATAAATAAATAAATAAACAATGCTGTTTGAAAATCTGCAAAGAAATTGGAAATCCCAACTTATGCAACCTAATAAAATTAAGCAACGGATAAATGAGCTTCTTCCTGGAAATATTACATCTCAAACTGTGTCTGATGTAAAGAAATACCTAAGCAAGTATTCCGTGTTGTGCAAAGAGTCTTTAGAAACTCAAACTACTTTGCTGGAAATGCCTTTGCCAGATCCTGAAAATGACAAGTAACGCAATTGGCTTTCACAGAAAAAAAAGGAAATAAACACATTTGAGAATGATGAGAAGAAATGGCTGGATGATGCTGCTGTGAAAAAGGACGATGAGAATGTTGATGTGCTGTCTATAACAAATTCCGACATAAGGCCTGAATAGTATATATATATTTAAAAAAAAAACATCACTGCCAAACTAGTTAAGAACCAGGCCTTAGTCTCTCTTCCTGCGCGAGCTATCCCAGAAATTGATGGTTATCCAATTAAATATGCTGACTTTATCAGAGCCTTTGAGCAAGCTATTGAAAAGAAAACTACAGATAAACAAGAATGTCTTTATTACCTCAAGCAATACACCAGAGGGCAGCCAAGAGAACTGGTTCAGAGTTGCTATAACATGGCTCCTGGGCAGGGCTATGAGAGAGCAAAGAATCTATTGAAAGAACACTTTGGAAGTTAAATGAAATTTGCTGTAGTTTATATGGAGAAAGCTATGAAGTGGACAACAATGAAGACTCATGACACTTATGCTCTACAGTATTTTCCCATCTTGTAAGGAACTGTTGCAATGTCATGGAACATTTACAGCATATGGAGAAGATGAATGTGCCATCCAATCTTTGCCAATCTTTGATAATGATGAAGTTGCCATATAAACAGAGGCCAAAATTGAGGTTTGTTGCCTCAGAGATACAGGAGCAATGTGGTTACAGAGCTATGTTCCCAGCCTTTGTGGCCATCATTCAGCGTCAGGTAAAGATTCTGTCTGCTCCTGTCTGACCTACAGGGTGCACCACCAGACCCTTCCTCTCAGTCCCAGAGCAGACATACTGGAAGAGGCCAAGCTTCTGTTGCTGCCATCAGTACTGCCTCAGGACCAACCACATCAGCAGCTCATCACCAACAGCACAGATGGACCGCTTCACAGAGAAACAATGAAGAGTCATGCTGTGTAAGAGCCAACATTCAGTGGAGAAATGTTGATGAGATGACACACATGGAGAAATTGGGTGCTCTAAAAAAAGGCAGAGTGTGTTTCAGCTGTCTGAGGACAGGTCATATGAGCAGGGAATGTGACAATCCTTTGACATGTGATATATGTAAACACAAACATCCAACTGTCTTACACATTGAATCTAAAGCTAAAACAGAGGAAGTGTCAGTCAATAATGCATTTGTGTCATTGGAGACATGTGGCCATACTGGGGCCGGAAGTGATGTCCATGTTCTCTCTATTGAGCCTGTACAGGTGAAGGCCAAATCCGGGAGCACAATTGTGAACAAGCAGAGTTCCGCTTCTTTCTATACCCAACATCTCATGAGAAAACTGAATCTTTCAGGAGTCAAGACTTCTTACTTATTACATACTCTTGGCCATGAGAGGTCTGTAGACACATTTCTTGCTAATTGGTCTCGAGGTTTCTGGCTTGAATGAAGAAAACATCCTGGACTTCCTGGATCATGCCTGTGAGCAGAAATAACATTCTCATTTAGCAGGACTTAGAGGGATTGAAATACCTCGAAGGCGTTAAAGTTCCCAGTCTTGAGGCAGAAGTGGAATTGCTGATAGGCACCAATGCAAAGGACCATATGCTATCAGGACTCTACTGGGGTGGGTCGTGAATGGTCCGCTGAGAGGTGGTGAGCCACGCAAAGACATGTTTGGCCATCCTGCTGTCACTGCCAATCGGATCTCAGAGGCCAAGCTACAGGCACATGCAAAAATGTGAGTCTTCAATTCAGCTTGATGAAGGACACTACTGCTTTGACTTTCCTTTTAAGGCTGAAGATATCGTTCTGCCTACAACTACAACACCGCAGAGCAGCGTCTCCTTAGTCTTCACAGGAAGTTCAAGAGGAACAAAGATTGTCATCAAGAGTACACAGCTTTCCTCTCCGAAGTCATTGAAAAGGCTTACGCTGATCTTGTACCACATCAGCAGTTGAAGCGAGCTGATGGCAAGGTGTGCTATATCATCACGGGGTATACCATCTGAAAAAGAAAACTCTAAGAGTTGTTTTTGACTGTGCTGCTGTGTTTAAAGGAATTTCATTGAATTCACAGATATTGCAGGGGCGTTTATAGTGGTGGATTTCATGATTTGTTTGAATGGATCAGTTTGCGTCCGTCAGTTCGCCAAGAAGAGTCGTTCGTTCATTTGTGTTTCTGGTAGCGATAAATCATGGTTCTCAGTCACTGAGTCAGTCAGACTCAGCTCCTCCCTTGTTCTCATTCAAACGAATCATGAATGCACAGTTCTCAGCCGAGTCAGTCAGACTCAGCTCCTCCCTCGTTCTCATTCTCAACACAACATCAATCAACACAACATTAACTAAATTCCTTTGTCCTTTTCCTTTGGAAAAATGTTCACACTGACACCAGGTGACCTTGAGAGGGCAGAAGGTGCCATCATCTGCTTTTCCCAGCAAGAGAGGTTTCCTGAGAAGAGATTGCTGTTCTGAGAGATGGAGGATCTGTCAAGCAAAACAGCGACCTCTATAAGCTGGACCCAGTGTTGCAGGATGGAGGTAGAAATCACATGCTCTCTTCTCTCAGGAAGCAATACTGGATTACTCATGCCAATTCTGCCTGCCGGCAGGTCATCTCTGAGTGTGTAGTCTGTCGCCGCATCCAAGGAAAGACGGGGTAACAGAAAATGGTCGACCTGGCAGTGCAGAGAATTGTGCCAGACATAACTGCTTTCACAAATGTGGGCGTCAACTACTTTGGGCCAGTGGAGGTGACGAAAGGCTGTGGCACAGCAAAGCACTACAGCGTCCTCTTTACCTGCATGGTGAGTAGGGCAGTTCATCTTGAAGTTGCTTATGTTTGACACTGACTCAATGGCATGTGACTTACCCTGATAAGAAAGTTGCAGACAGGAATGCCCCTATGGCAGCTCAAAACAATGTAAAGAGGAACGCAATTGAGTCCGGCTGTCTGGTTGACTGTAAATTACTGTAGGATCAGAAATCAGCTGACAAAGTTGAACAGAAGGAAAACGAGAGGCTATTTTCAAACAACAATGAATTAAATTAGAAATGACAGCAAATTGTTGTGGAAAACATTTAACAATGCCTTGGGTAAGGGGTCTAGCAATGTCTCAACTTTTATAGAAATTGATGGGTCATTCATTTCCAAACCATTTGACATAGCTCAGTACTTTAACAAGTTTTTCACCAGTAAAGTTAAGGAAAGATATGTGTTTTGATAATGAGTAATGTGATTCTCATATAGTGGATGTTACGTATTTTAAGAACACAAGCTGTATTTCCCTCACTTAACCACTAGGGGGTAGGACCAAACATATAAGCCGTA
>JAOPUD010000098.1:16521417-16534757 GCA_027122715.1 Trisopterus minutus
AGAGAGAGAGAGAGAGAGAGAGAGAGAGAGAGAGAGAGAGAGAGAGAGAGAGAGAGAGAGCGAGAGAGACAGAGAGATTTTTAAGTAGAATAAATAAAGTTGAGTCTTGCTACACCCAAACTACGTTTAAAAGTTCTGGTTCTTGAAGTTAGGCCGACTCTGGGGTCATCACTTAATTTCTTCTCTCAGCCTTTCAAGTGGAGACGGGGAACACCTCCACTATGACCACGCTCCCTTTGATGGGCTGTGGGGGGGACAGATAGTGAGATTGTCTGAATTAATGCAGAGACTTATCTCATCCATCTTGTTGAAGAGAGGGAAGGGAACCGCCTACTTGTGAGAACCCTCTACACACATCTCCAATCAACGCATGTTGCACACACACACATTTGTCTACAAAATGCATTCCTCCACACAAAGATTTCCCAGGCTTTTACAAACCAAACAAGAACAAAAAGATACTCACACCAACACACACAGACTCTTCTACAAACTGCAAATGCACACACATCCCCCCACACACACACATGGCCTGGGAACATAGTCACACACTCCTCTTCTGACCAGGGCTTCCCAAGGTGCACTGGGGCGGCGGGACAAAATGATTTACAGAATGTGAACAAAATAAAAAAGACAAATGTAATACAAAATGTACAAACAATTAAAATAGTATATGATGTGTATGTCTCTTTTATACAAGATAATAACCATTATATGTATCAGATATATTCACAGTCCATTCAAGTGTTTACATGAGAATGGAACGAACGGTAGGAGCTTTGATGTTTTGCAGAACGGACCGACCCTTTCAACAGCTAGTGCTGCCGCCCCGCAAAACTGATCTTCAATGCACCACGTCGCCATGGTCACGTTTACATTGATGGAGATGCAATAACCATTTGAATGCATTGATTCAGCATCCCACTTGTATATGGCAGGCTGTCAGCCCAGCGCGATGGGACAGCTTCCACGCCTCCTTCTGCTGTAGCAGACAGTCCGTTAGAGGGGATCATTCGGTCTCGCTCAGTGAGCTGCTGGGCGGTCTGGAATCCAGTCCGGTCGCCTCTCATCCACTTAGATGTCCCGGGTCGAGAGCCCTGGGACATCTCAATCAGTGAGTAATGTCTCGATTTGATGCGTCCTCGTTCCAGACGATGACTCCCACTCATTCCTTGGTTGTCCAGCTTCTCGTTGGGTCTCATCGTCTCGTTGGGCAGCTGGACGTTGGGCTGGCCCAGTACACACGTACACTAAAAAGAGTCTTCAACCATGAGTTTCTTCATTGGCGCCTATGAGTATAAGCCTAGCTAAAGGTAAAGATAAGAGGAGGTCAATATCCACGGAGGAAACAGCCCATCAGAGGAGAGTGAAGAAGCAGTACAGAAAGGCCATCCTCCATGTATGCCAAGCATGGACATGAACGTATCCAGAAGAGATTGCCAAGTACAACATCCCAGACAACATGCATATAGAATCTCTTGGGAGCAAAGCACTTGAACAAGAGCATAACATCTGGATAAAGACACTCAGTGCGTTTACATAACACTAATGGAAATCGAATTATTGGATTAGTCCGACTATGATTGAATTATTAAGATGCATGTACACACCTTAGTCTGACTAAAATCGAATCGAATTGGGTTTCTCATAGTCGGATTAAGATTATTCGATTGATAGTCGCATTAAGCGTGTATGTTTATGGTCAATCGATTTGGAATTGTTGGCTCTATTATTACTAGTTGAAATAGGTACAGCACCACCTAGCGTATCGGGGTATGACATGCTTCGGCCAATGAATCGTTTTTCTCACCACCATGTATACTCGGACAATTGCAGTTGTCCAATTGCTCCACAGAAGCACAGTGGAACTATGGCTTTAAGCTGTGCATGTAAACGTACGTCTCTGTGCAGCGGCCCGAGGGGCTGCTCCGAACCCAAGGAAATAAACACCAGGAAATGTTCTCCGCTTTTACCAGCTGCAGGAATAGGTGTGCTTCTTTTTTATCAGAATAGGTCCCAGCTCGCTGAACATCTGGCTGACCTCGACTGGTTTACAAGTTTGATTTGACAAACCAAATAGACTGAATATGTGATTGCATGGTGAGGACACCAAGCGTCTTGTCGCTGTATGATAAAGTCTGCGCCTTCAGCAGGAACATTTTCTGCTTAAATGCCACCTCGCTGGCTCACGGGATCAGAGACTGAGGCGCAGCTAGACCTCTGTGTGCAGAAAGTGACTCCGTCTGAGGCATGAGGGTAGCGAAGGTGAATCCTGAATATGCAGAGCAACATTTCAACATGTTGTGAGGTAATGTGTTAGAGGGTTTGTCTTCTTTACTGAACACAGCCTAAGCATTCTGTCAGGCAGCTGAGGCTCACTTAGAGCTTGCCTCTAGAGACTAATGGCTCATTTCCCCCAGAGGGCACGGACGGTTCAGTCTGCAAAGGTGCGACACGGGTCTCGAGCTGTATCGAGCCGTACTCGTCTCGCAGTACTCCTCTGTTGGATGTTGAGATGCCTGAAAGGGTGCCAACAAGTGTGAGCTACACACGCCGTCCTTTGATTGGTCGACTGAATTGCTTAGTTTAGTGAAGAAAATGTTGCGCAAAAGTTTGCCATCCTTCTTGGATGTCCTACATTGTTGCTCTTTGTTTAATGTGTTGCGTTCTTCTTCATGGATTTATCAGCAGTCTACACTGTGGGGCTGTTATGAGGTAACCATGCAGACGTAGATGTCACGGCTGTCGCCATCCGGCTTAAGCCCCGCCCTCCATAAGGGTACTGGTGGCTTAAACCCCGCCCACCATAGGGGTACTGGTGGCTTAAACCCCGCCCTCCATAAGGGTACTGGTGGCTTAAGCCCCGCCCACCATAAGGGTACGGTGGCTTAAGCCCCGCCCCACATAAGGGTATTGGTGGTTGTGGAAACACGAGCTGTAACCAAGCTGGGCTGCACCACACCCCCAGTACCCTACCCCATCTGGTGGACAGGTGTAGAATGGAAGCTTAACAACAGTCAGACGATGACACAACAGATATAAACAAGGGTACAGATCTCACTACAACATCAATAATATCACAAACGTACTTCAGAAAATCAAAGGTATTCCATGCAGTGGGGGGTCTCTGCCACTGTTTTCTAAGAGGTGGTGAACCCCTGTGTGAGAACATGCTGGGCCTCAGTCAGCTCAGGACATAGAGCAGACACAGCTACGGCCAAGGCAGCATCTGCAGTGTCCCAGAGGCTGTGGGCGGGGGGCTCCTCCTGTGGATGATGATAAGTCGCATTATCTAAGGATGAGCGTCAGCATGAGCATATTAGCCCCAAAGTATTCCTCTGTCTGCCGCACCCCATAATCATACATAAGGAGGTGCAATAAGGTTCACATTGGTGAGGAATAAAGATGTACAATGCTTTATGGGTATAAAGATGACTAGCTCTGTACAATACGCTGGATGGCTTTTGCAGGAGACATATTGATCAGTAGCTTGGCTCTTGAGGATGCAGAATAAATGACAATGGATTTTATTTTCTTCGACAAAGAGCGCTCAGGTAGAACTGTGAGTTTGAGATGTGGACTGTGTACAAATGTTCCTCTAAACGACTACGGTGTCTCTATTCGAAAGCTGTAATGAGGATAATGCACATTTAATAGTGTGTGTGTATGCATAATGTTTGTGTTTTTGTACTTTGTTTATTTTATCAATTATTTATTTACTGCTTTATATATTATTGATGCATTTTTAAATGCATTAAATATGCACTAATCACGCAGGCTTACATAATGGGTATCCGTTTCAGACTTCCTGTACTGCAGCCATAGACCTCAGCAGTGCTGCTTTGATCACACCGGACTGTTTGTCTTTGGCTGAACACGCCTCAATGTGGAATTAATATAGACTTTGCGTGCTTGTGCAGTTTAACAATAAAGTAAGAAAGAAAAAAGAATATAATTTGCACTTATCCCCTACAACTGATGTAATGATTATAGCTGGAAGACTAAACCAATGGTCCTTGTGAAGAATAAATGTCTCTCATATCCCTGCACCCAGAGGTTTCTCAGTGGCCTGGCCCACTTTCTATGAACAGACTCACAGAGTGTTTCTAAGGATCTCTGTACACACACATTGTTTTCCATGTATGTGTGTGTCTCTGCATTACACTCAGATCCGGTTCCATGTGGTGGGTTTCAGACCGCAGGGCACTGACGGGAATGCAGACCAGCAGCAAGGGAGCGAGATCCAGGAAAGTTCTGACTTTCACACAAAAGTCCCATGAAAGTCCACAGAGAATCCACATGAAGAGGAGCAGCTCTCCTCAGAGGTGTCACGGTGGTGTCGTACCCTAACTGCTTCAGTCTAGCAGCAGGCCTGCTTGGTGCCATATGAGGGACAGCTGTGTTGGTCCTACGATGACAGCCCTGTGCACGCTGTGTTGAGACGGCGCCAGACAGAGGCGAGCAGCGAGAGTTGGTGAAGAAGTCTGGATCAAACGGTTCTTTATTGCTTCGACTCACCGGTTGCGATGCACTGCCTCAGTGAGGCAGAAGTTCATTTGTGTGTTCAGTTGATGCTCTCCTAAATTCTTACGACTGGGAACTGAGCGCATAATTCAGATTGAGAAGTGAATTTTGAGGCTGGGTTCCAATCCTTAAAAATACCCACACCCTGCAGCACTTCCCCTCGTGACTCATTGACATGTTGCTCTGCATTCCTTTGAGACTCACGCTGCTTGACGTGCAGCCACAATGGTTACACCGGATCCTCTCCCCCCGTTCACCTGCAGGGAAACAGAATCCAGACCGGTGTCCGTGCGTCATAGGACCCGACCCGGCCAGGACGCTCCGTATGAACTGCACTGGGTTGGACCAAACAGAGAGGCAGCGGTGGGAGGCTGTTTGGAATATAGATCAATGTTTCAATTGATGGACAAGTGCCTGGTTCTGGAAGGCCACTCACCTCCAGAGGGAATGAGCAGAACAACAATCATGGCTGCTTTATATCTGGACATAGACAACGTCAACACCTGGGATCTTACAAAAACATCCAAATCCTTTTATTGAGTGGAGAATTAAAAAACACTTATGGCATTAAAGCAGACAGGGCAGTGTGATAAATGACATTAGATGACATTGATGGCTTCATTGGGCCGTCTTATTGGGTCTACGAAAGGTTCATCCTAATGGCCAATATCTGCCCTTCATGCTCGTATTTTCCATTTTTGCAGAAAGACATATCCGCAAACACACACACACACACACACACACACACACACACACACGCGCTTGGTGATTGGTGCAGGTGATGTCTTTCAGCAGTTCACCCTTTGACATGTCGTTATGTGGATATTTTTATGCATGATGATGCGTTTGTTTGAATATTATTAATTGAGGTAGATCTATAGGACGCTAGTGACTGCATTAGATAGATAGATTAGATAGTGTTGAGTGGTATTGATCACACTGATCACTGATCACACTGATCAGTGATCAGAAGAGTCTGGGGGAACGCAGAGGACACCCACAGAATGAGGGGACTGATGAGTTGGAAGATGAGGATCCAGGCAGCATCACATCAGTGTTGATGTGGATGGCTAGCTTGTTTTGTTCTGACTGTTAGATCATGGAGATGACCAATGATTACACACATCCCTAAAGAACGTCTGCATGCAGGTTGGTTCTAATAGTTTTTAATGTATTAATAAGTGCTGGTACCAGCGGGGTTGGGTGAGGTCTCTTCTGTTAGTGAATGGCGAGGTCCCGGACACACACAGCCAGCTCGCCCCTCCCGTCCGTGTTTCGTGCATCCAGTAAAAACCATCCTGAAGGCGGAGCAAGCCCCACAACTTCACCTACCCCCCGCCTGAGTAGCTCAGGGTGTTGGGGCACTGCTTATCCTCAGTGCGGACCCCAGCCTCAACCAGCAGGCTGGCTGCACCCTGCAGTCACCACCACACTGCAGTCCACTCAACGGGAGGATTCAGCTTCTTTAAACAAAGTCACATTCCACAGAGCGGCCTCATTCGTCATACTGCAGCCCGCTGAACTAAGTGACCTGTTCCGTCCTAAGCCTCTTCCTTTAGCCTCTCCTACCTCCTACCTCCTACCTCCCCTGTGTGTCTTTTGACTGAACCATTGGAGCAATACACAGCAAACAGATACCACCAGCCCTCTGATACCACCAGCCCTCTGATACCACCAGACCTCTGATACCACCAGACCTCTGATACCACCAGACCTCTGATACCACCAGACCTCTGATACCACCAGCCCTCTGATACCACCAGCCCTCTGATACCACCAGCCCTCTGATACCACCAGACCTCTGATACCACCAGACCTCTTCTGCTGTCTCCTCTTCTCCTAACATGTTCTGCTGTCTCCTCTTCTCCTAACATGTTCTGCTGTCTCCTCTTCTCCTAACATGTTGCAGGGTGAAAATGGCTCATGGGACTCATGGGGTTTCAGTTAAAGGGTAAACTGATAATTTTATTTGACTGTACTCTATGCATGCGTTGTATAAAGTAATATGCATACATAGGGAATGTCCCCATAACTTTACAACATGTTGGGTAACATGGGCTGATATTTTAAATCATCCCTTTTGTGGACCACCCAATAAAATGTTTTTCACTCAAATAGCTCCATTTCCACAGAGACGAGAACACAGGCCAACCACAGCAGTGCTCTGGAATGCACTGAGTGATTGATAGTGTGTGTGTGTGCCAGAGTGAAATGATCTCAATGTGGGCAATGAAGTTTAGCAATTACAAAAACAAAATATCTGCTTTGTTAAGAAAACAGTACAAATGTAATTACAAAAGCCTGTTGATTCCTACACTTTCACGTACGCGTCTGGTCTGCGATGAGAGGAAAAGGCTTTGGAAAGAGAAGCTTTGTTATGATCCAACGGTCTGTGCCGCCCCCCCCCCTCCCCCCAACAAAAACAACAAAAATAACAAGTGTGATCAGTCCGGGTGAGTTTACTCGGGTGCAAATCACAACGAACCGCATCCGGTTGACTGAGGAGCAGCTTGGAGACCTGGAATACGCCAAGGAAATGCTTCAGAAAGGCAGCAGCTGAATGTTCTGTGACCTCCAGCCATGTCACAGTTGGATAGTCCCAGACACACAGAAGGCATGAGGCGCTCTAAGTGGTTACAGTTAAGCACAAAAAAGTGAATAGTCGGGAGCCAAAGTCTGAAAAATGGGTTGGACCAGACATGGTCGGCTACTTTTGATTTGTGTTTTTTCTGTTAACTTTGACCCTAAGAATCAATAATTGGAGGGTCTGCTCTGCCGGAAATATTGAAAAAAAGAAATGTGGCCATTTGAGTGTATGAACCCTATAGTTTTTTTCAGAAAAATGGGAAAAAAATTTTTTCCCTCAACTCCTCAGTGGGTTGGGTAGGCTGTCAATAAATGCATTCCGGATACACAGAACACATGTGCTGACAACATCCACTCAAAAATAACTCTTAAAACACATTTCTACCTGATTTTGCATCAATTGAATGCAAAAGAAATAGGCGTTTTCTCACTTTTTTTCCAAAAGTTTCATTTTTACTTTATTGGCAATCAATTATTCCCCCAAGATCAGTCAATATGCATTTCTTTTAACCAAACAATATACTCATTCCACAGAAAAAAACTATAAAAATCCAACCAAAATCAATGGATCTGTGATGATTTTACTACTAGTTGGCGATCAACAGGCTCAGAACCTCAATAGAATTTTAGGCTACGCTCAAAATTCCGAAAGACATAGGATATTTACACTGGATATTTAAGATGGTTGTTAATGTCCACATTATTAAACATCATCAACATAACCCTGTTCTCCCAATGGAAATGTGTCACACAAGAAATGACTTTCATTATTTTATTGCCTCAGATGACAACTATTACAACTTTAACGGAACAAAATAATTTAACATAACTTAATTAACTAGGTGCAGGTCACTGTGAGGTGGGATAATCAGGAGGGTGGCACACTGCAGATACTGCTCTGGGGACAGACCTTCATCCACACATGCACACATCCTTTGAGGCTCACAAAGAGATGGGCTCGCAGTCCATCTAGATTACCACCAAAGTCACTCGTGTCGTAGAGTGACACCATGTATAGCCGTGCTGCCGTTATAACCTCTTCCTGAACATCCAGGCTTTCCTCAGGGTCACCATACCTACACAGCGGCAGAAGGTCTGTCAGGTGTTTAATAGCAGTTGTGTAGGCCCGCCTTTTTCCTCTTCTGTACAGAGAGCTGTGTCACATCTGGTAAGTATGTAGGTGCTGAGGAGAAGGGATGTAAGATCTGAAGCTGCAACATCATACTTCCCCACCAGAGCCTCTGTGATGGCATGAACATGTAGGAAGATATCCATCGTCTTCACCCACATTTCCTGCAGGCCATCCATGTGTGTGATGTAGTACATGCACATCATGATCACATCTGTGTCTGTCGCAACCACTACAGCCCGTTTGTGGTGCAGAATTTGTACTGAGTATGCAATGTGAGCAAACATCCTGGTATCTGCCTCCTCATGTTTCTCACAGGAAAGTTCTGGAAGCTCAACCTGACAATCTGCTGACAAAAGGACAGTGCGACCAGGACACAAAAGATTCCACCAAGAATAAGTGTGCATACTGCAGGAAGTGGCTTGTTCTGAGCTGCCCATGCTTTCCCCATGTAGTTCAACAAATAAGCTTCATTCAGTGGATTGTGAATGATGCCTTTCCATTCTGGTGTAGGGAGAGTAACTCCTTCATTTTGCTGGGGCAGGTCTTCATCCTCTTCTCTCGTTCCTCACCTTTCAGACTTTCTGCAGGGGAGACATCACGCCGATCACCAACACAGTGGATGCAGTCACACTCGTCTGGGAGGATTCCACGGAGCTGCCTCAGGTACTTGCAGTTCAATGAAGGTGCTGCTCCCAAGATGTTGGTAACCGCACAACTGCACTCTCCTCCTCATAGACCTTTTTGGCTTTGAATGTCATGGGCATTCACTTCTTTGGCTTTGCTGCGAAGGTTGAAAGTTTTATTTGGGCTACCTTCTCACTGTCTGTTCTTCTTGCTGCAGCCAGTGCCTCCAGTCCTTTTTCATGAGCACAGATCAAGTCAGCAGATGTGGCTTTGTGGCCTGTTGAAATGTTGATCAGCTCCTGTTCTTCTCTCAGGAGTGTGACAGGGTTTTGCAGTCCCTGCCAGACACTGATGACACCTGCTGCCTGGAAGTCGACCCGGCCAGCATCCGCCGTCTCTTCAGTAGAGTACGGACGGGCGAGGCCGCAGGCCCTGATGGCCTGCCAGCTTTTTTGCTCAAAAGCTGTGCAGAGGAACTAACAGCATGGTGTCCAATATCCCAACAGTCACTTAACATTCACACAGTTCCAGCTCTGTGGAAGAAGTCAATTATAACTCCAGTGCCTAATGCCTCTCACTTCGATTGTTTTGGAATGTTTTAAAAAATTTGTTGTGTCACTGCTCATGAAGGATGTCGAGCCTTAAGTTAGACGTGTACCAGTTTGTGTATAAGCAGGAATGCAGTACTGATGATGCAATCCTTTGCACCTTGCACTGTATTTCCAAGCACCTTGAGAACACAAAAGCTTATGCTAGAATTGTATTTGTTGATTTCAGCTCAGCTTTTAATACAGTGCAAATTGACATACTCTTAGAGAAGCTCAAAGACATGAGTGTAAACACCACCTTGATCAAATGGTTTTACTCTTTTTTAACGAACAGAACACAGCAAGTGAAGGTCAACAACACTGTCAGACACCAAACACTGCAAGACAGGAGTCCCACAGGGCTGCGTTGTATCACCAGCACTGTTTACATTGTACACCAATGATTGTAGGACTGTGCACCCTAACAACCATATGGTCATATTTGCGGATGATACCGTGTTCCTGAGCCTTCTGCACAAGGATATGGACCCCTCTGTACCAGGATGAGATAGACCTGTTTATTAAGTGGAGTGACTCCAATTCCAACCATCTTATTCTAAATGTGACCAAAACAGAGGAAACGGTTTTGGATCCAAGGCAAGTGACTGACCATGAGCCAGTGGTCATCAAAAATCAGGAAATCACCCAGGTATCCTCCTTTAAGTATTTAGGGGTTCATATTGATCATCTTCTCTGCTGGAAGACACATATTGACCACCTGTGCAATAGACTCCAACAGGGGCTATATTTTTTGCAAAGATTAAGATTGTACGGCGTAAGCATCATCATGATGATTTTCTACCGTGCCGTTGTAGAGAGCAGCATTAGATATGGGACCACCTCATGGTTTGGCAACCTAACCGTTAAGCTAAGAAGCAAACTGGCTGGCATGCACAAAACAGCAATGAAAATCGTAGGGGGGACAGAATATGAGCCTATACAGAGCATCTATGTATCTGTATATCTACTCCCAACACCCACTCTACCCTGCCGTCAGGGAGAAGACTCTGTGTGCCGCTATGCAAATCTAAGCGCCTTAAACGATCATTTGTCACAGCCTCTATTAAGCTGACGAACAATGTGCAATAGAATAATGTGCAATAAATAGGTTAGCACTTAAGCACATAACACAATATCCATAAGTTCTAGTGCAATAAACACCTGCACTTTATCCCCATAATGTAGATTTCTATGTTATAGAGCAAGGGGCAATTTAAGTCTATCAAGCTCCATGTTCTCAATGTTAAAATGTTGGTTTGTCTGGTTGTGTTTGTGTCTGTGGTTGTGTTTTTTGTTCTTTTGTACTCTGTGTATGTTAAGTAAGCAATGATGCACTGAGCCCAAGACAAATTTCCCCACGGGGACAATAAAGTTGAACCTTGAACCTTGAACCTTGAGCCTTCTTCACATGTGAAAGGATTGATCATTGGTTGCTGATGATCTGTTATTTTCTTTACACCTTCTGCCTCCTTTGCACCTTGGCTGTCCTTGTCCTCATGGTGTTTGGTGTCCTCCGCATCCAGGTGTGCCACAGCCTCTGTCTGCTCTGACACAGCTGTCAGAACTGGAAGAGCTTTCAAGTATTTCTCCATGGCCGGTGGCTACTGACTGATGCCAGTGAAGAGTTTTGTCTTGGCATCACGGTTGTAGTTTTTTTCAAGTGCCCTGTCTGTCCAGACACCATTGAACCGCCCTTCGGTTTGACGTACAGTGAATTTCCCATCCTTGAATTTGTAACGTTGGTTGTTCCAAACTCATTCAAATTACTAAGAGCATGTGTGTGTGTGTGTGTAAATGTGCCATGATGCTAAATATCGTTGCTAAATGTTTCCATGCTGAATGCCATGATGCTAAATATCCATACTAAATGTCTTTCTGAATTTTGAGAGTAGCCTAAAATTCTATAGAGGTTCTGAGGCTGTTGATCGCCAACTAGTAGTGAAATCATCACAGATCCATTGATTTTGGTTGGAATTTTATAGTTTTTTTCTGTGGAATTAGTATACTGTTTGGTGAAGAGAATGGCATATTGACTGATGTCATAACTTGGGAGAATAATTGATTGCCAATGAAGTAAAGATTAACATTTTGGAAAAAAGTGAGAAAACAGCTATTTTTTTGCATTAAATTGATGCAAAATCATGTAGAAATGTGTTTTAAGAGTTATTTTTGAGTGGATGTTGTCAGCACATGTGTTCTGTGCATCCGGAATGCATTTATTGAGAGCCTACCCAACCCACTGAGGAGTTGAGGGAAAAAAACATTTTCTAATTTTCTGATAAAAAATATAAGGTGCATACAATAAAATGGGCTTTATACATTTTTTCTCCAATTATTGGTTCTTAGGGTCAAAGTTTACAGAAAAAACACAAATAAAAAGTATGGCAGAACATGTCAGGTTCAACACATTTTATTGAGCTTTTGAGACTTTGGCTCCCCGACTCCACTTTTTTAACTTTTAAATTTCTACTTAACTTAACTACTTAACTACTTAACCTTCCGCATATTGGTTTTATCAGGACAAACTCACATACCGGTATTCGTTTTACTCAACTATTCCCTCCGGGATTAATAAAGTTGGTCGTTATCTAGTCTTCACTTAATAACCCGCATTCACTCATTCTTCTCGCACTATACTATAAATGCTGTGGACGATCTCATGTCAGTCCGGCAGTGCGCTGCTGTCTGTCAACAACAAACACAGAGCGACGTGCGTGATGACGTCACCCCGCTGCGCTTCACTGTACGGTGGGGGGGGCGGGCGTCCAGCTCCAGCCCCGCCCCTCCACACATGATTGGCTGAACTCCAATGTCCTTCAGCAGACTTTCTTTGCTACTGGTCAACGCGCATAAAGCCCTTTCTGCACCCTCCTGTACCCTGTCGGAGTACTGTACTGAGCGCCGTGCCTTTGTGCACGACTACGACCTGAGCCCCATGGCGTCCTAGACCTCTGATAGCAGAACTAGGACGGTCCTGTTTACACGAAGCTGCCTCGCGATGCGTCGGACGGTCACCGGGACGGTGGAGCTGCTGGGCCGGGGCGCCTCTCGGTCCGGCCCGGGGATGAGCAGGCTTCTGCTGCAGCTCATGGCCAAAACAACCGCTCCAGACAGCGTGAGGTTCCGCTCCACGTCCTCCATGCAGGGGTACTCGGAGATGGCGAGGGAAAGGTCCAAGACGGTCACCTCGTTTTACAACCAATCTGCAATTGACATCTCCGCAGAGAAGGTGAGCAGCGCTCAAATTGCCAGAGTTGGTTCCTGAAGTAAGGACACAGTGGTCAGCATGCTACCTAGCTGTACGAGCTACCGCTAACTGTTAGTAGCAGAGGGTGGATCACAGAGGGGTCACATCCACCGGCTGGGTGGTGACATCCAGCACCCGAGGCCTGCGACACTCTGCTGCTGTTCTTCCTTATTTTGTTTTTCTGTTATGACAGCCTGCACGACTTAAGTTGTGTGTGTGTGTGTGTGTGTGTGTGTGTGTGTGTGTGTGTGTGTGTGTGTGTGTTCAAAGAGATGGGCAGAACACCTCATGTATTTGCATTATTTTTTATTATTTATTAAATCTATCTATGTGTTAAAGGTGTATATATAGATGTAATTTCTGAGACTCCTCCCCCCAACCCCCGTTGTCTTGGTTTTATAGGACATGTTCCATAACTCGGTCTCTCTCCCCAGGCCTCTGTTCGTCTGATGCCAGCCACACTGTTGTATGCTGGAAAATCACCTGATGGGCAGCATATCTTGGTAAATCCGCTGCTGTTAAGGACGACCTACCAAATAACTGATCTGATCTGATTCCATACAGATCAAGTGTGTGTGTGTGTGTGTGTGTGTGTGTGTGTGTGTGTGTGTGTGTGTGTGTGTGTGTGTGTGTGTGTGTG
>JAOPUD010000098.1:16627589-16642002 GCA_027122715.1 Trisopterus minutus
AGGCTTTTTATGCCGACATCGTCCATCCCTCCTCCGTCTCCGTTCCTCCGATCCAGCCAACAGCCAGACCCGTTTTTTCCCAACACTTTCCTCTCTGATCTCTCCTCTTCCTCTTCTCCTCCTCTCCTCTTCCTCTTTCCCTCCTCTTTGGTGGAAGAAAACTGAAGTAAACTCAAACTTAAAAACTATTAAACTGTCTCAATTTATTTTCTTTCTTTGTCCCTGCAGCTGAGGACAACACATACAAAAACAACAATGGCGACCCAGTTACGAGTCATACTAGAAGAACACGATATAAGAAAGTTGACACTTCCAGCAGGAATCCCTAATACAGTGGAAGATCTTTTAATAGTTGTTGAAACTTTCCAGTTAGATGGGGAATTTGGACTATTATGCGAAGACTTTTGGGAACCAATTTTTCAGTGTCACCTCAACTGCTGCACGACAAGGCCACTGTGAAATTGATCAGAAAAGAGCCTGTGATCACCCTTGACCTACACCCAATAGATTAATCTGGATTGTCCTCTACATTGAGTTCAGTGGATTCTGTGAGTAATAGGGAATTGGGCATCTACCCTGCAGATGATGATGATCATCCAGCTGCATCATCCAGCTCACAACACCATTATTCTCCCTGTTTCCTGCGGCTCTGCTCCATGGCCAGTGCCATTTCAAATACCGCAGTTTTCCCTTGATGTTGAACTTAACCTTGCAGAGGCAAACAAATCATATCATGCCACAGGAACACACTTTCGAGATGCAAGTGTTAAATCAGCAATAATGCATGACCTTTCAAAAGTCATATTCTCTTACACTGCCTACCCCTCAAGTCAGCAAATAACGTCTGTGGCCGAAGCACTAGTTGAGAAGTTCTCATGCCTTAAGGAGCCGGGCTCCTTTGTAGGGCTATACGGTTGGCAGCAGCGCATCAAATATAAGATGCACAATTACCGTGCCAAGTTAAGATAGCTTATCCTGAAATAGAAATCAACACATTGAAGAGAAAGCATCCGGCTGGTGCAGCAGCTAAAAATGTGAAAAAAACAAAGAAAGCAGAAGTTAATTATCTACCTCCACATCCTATTGGAGAAGATGAAGACGCATTGGAGAAGAGGCTTGAATTAATCGATGAAATTAAAAAGAATAATGCAAAGATAATCACAGAAAAAATGTCTAGAACGTTCTCAAGTCGAAGAGTGACTCTCAGACCAGCTATCGCCATCTTTAAAGAAAGGTGGCCTGCATTGTTGAGTGACAGGTGAGAATGTTTGATAATTTGTTTCCACCAAGAAACATTCATTTGTTTACATAAACTCTGAGAACTGGTGTCTGTCATTGAAAGTTTCCTATACTGTCTCTTTACTCATTCACTACATCAAAGAAGAGTTGTTGTAACGACAATTCGTCGTTGTGACGACAATTTCCTTGGAGGAGACATTCATGCAGAAACTAGATGAGTACACTCCACGTCTGCTACAGCTGCTGCGTGCAGAAGGAGGAGCTGCTGGTTCCAGGCCCGTCCTCTACTGGACACGAAATGAGGTATGGATTTATTTCCCAAATGTGCAATAAGTAATTTAAATTAATTATTGGAAATTATTTGAAAACTGTTGATTTGATATGCAGGAGCTCATAACCAATTAACAGGTTAACAGTGTCTAAGGTGTCTAAAACCTTTAGTTTTTAATGACTTAAGTCTTAGTGTATATAAGTCTCTGACTTCTGACTGTAATTCTTTTCACAAAAATGTTATCTCCCTACAGTCATAGCCTTGAGAAAAAAGGGATGTAGTTCTCTGTTACCTTACTGAGTATCTTGGGGAAAGGCAACAGGACCTTTTCCAAGATTGCCAGGTTATTAAATGACTGATCTCTCCTCTTCCTCTCCTCTCTGATCTCATTCTCTCCTCTCCTCTCCTCTCCGATCTCCTTCTCCTCTCCTCTCTGATCTCCTCTTCTCCTTTCCACATTGCATCATGGAAAATGTAGACGCACCAATTGTGGAATGTTGAGCCTTTTAATGTCACCTACTTTTATTGAATTGCTGATTAATACAAAAAAAGTTTGAGTTGAAATAAATTCCTTTGACAAGATGATAAGTCTCAAATGTATTGGAACATCACCTCATCATATATTTAATTTTTTTAACATGGAGGACTGTGAGGACTACACAAACCAAACCATTAAGGTCATTGTGATCCATGATGTCATGGCTGAGGAAGATCCAGCAGAAGTGGCCATTGTCATCGAGGGACACCAAGTGCTGAATGGGTGTGGAAATCGAGTTTAGACGAGCGTCTTTGGGTGGAAATCTGCATGCCAAACCTGCAAACTTGTCGCTTTTCGGCGACAATCGCCGTTTTCTTTGTCAATTGGGTCATTCACGTGAATCGCGTAGAACCGGAGAGTTTTCTTTTTCTGGGGGGGGGGGGCATGCAGGCCAGAATTGCAAAAAATTATTGGAGAATTCTTATAATTGACATTTCTCTGGGCCAATCGGAATCTCAGCACTTGCTTCAGAATCTTGAACCACACAGTGCCAACTGAGCTCGCCATTGGATGAAACGTCGCCTGGCTATCACGCAAATCTTGTGGAAAGTTTTGGAAACTAAGTCAAGCTTTTTGGAGCAAAAAAAACAACTAGTTGTTTGATTCAATTAACGTTAGCTACTGCTTTTTTGATGTGATATGATTCACAATAATATTGTATTTTTACGAGTACTGCACGCACGTAGACCTTGCATAACGTTAGTAATTTCTAGTGGTGCAACGTATCACGGATTAGGCCCAATCACACCCTACGGTAAATACGGACACCTTTATATATATATATATATATATATATTGTATTTAACGTTTGATACTTATATTATACTATATACCTGACCTTTTTACTTTAATGTTCACCTGCTTTGGCAATGAGTAGGCCTACTAGGCCTAATAACACTCACCAACCCCAGATGTGCGGGTTGGTGAGTGTTAGTTGGCCTAGTAGGCCTACTAACGCTCACCAAGCCGCACATCTGGGCTTGGTGAGCGGTGTCACGTGCCAGCGCCGAGTAGGCCTCCACTTTTTGCACCTTTTTTGGCTCATTTCGGATGACACAAAGCAGAATCATCTCCTCTACAGATGCCATGTTTGCGATTGGGACGAATTGCCCCCTCCCCTTGCCCTCGTCGGATAATGCTTGTAATGCTTGGCGTACTATTTTTTTTTTTCCATACGATTTTCATTTTAGCAAATCAAAATTGAGATCGCGAAACTCCCACTACGCCGCTACATAGTAGCGGGAGTTTCGCAATCTCAAGTTTTGTGGCGGGACCTCTACCTAGTATCATTCTGTATATGACTTCAAGTTTTATCACGCAAATTTAGTCACACGTGTATGAGGAAGTTGAGTTGTTGTGGAAGTTCCAGAGACGTTAGAGAAGCCGACGCAGTCCATTCATAATATCATCCGGAGGCGCACACAGCTTTTGGCCATGATATTATATATTATATTATATAGATATTTTAAAAACGGGTGGCTTAAACACACGCACGCACAAACACACACGCGCACACTGATGTGGACGCAGATGTTGAAAGACAACAGCAAGATCGATCCTGCATCCTGCAATGTGTTGTGATAATGATATCCCCCCGTCTTTCTGTCTTAATGGCCCCATCGGCGTCAAACTCTCACAGGTACGACGTTCTGCTATAGACTGTAGAAATTGCGATAAAAGAAGTGAAGTGACAATTTCTCACGTCGACAATGCAACGGCAGGTCGTTCATTTTATCATATAAAAACCGTTAGATTCAAACATCATCTAAAATAACTCTTATGAGTAACTGCCGGCATATAATGTGTGTACAAAATAATGCATTAGATCAAATCAAAATGTACAAAACATAGATGAAACATTCACAATTCATGAAAACAAGTGAAAGACAGCAGGAGGTGGCAGTTAATTTCCGTCTGATTCAAGCGCTAGGGACAACTGGCTCTCTAAACCAAAAGGAAGCCAATCAGATTGCAAAATGGCATCACATTAGACAATTCATTGTAAACTCAAGTTTGAATTAAAAATAATGGTGTAAGGGAGTGGCGTATCAACTCACAAGTCATCTGATCTTAAAGAGACAGCATACCTATAACACAGAACAAAACCATGTCAATAACACAGTATTGTGAATTATGTCTAGAGTCCGTCACAAGACTACACTTTGTTGCTAAAATGTAATATTACTCCCTTCCTTGAGCCTCCCGAAATGTTTTGCGATATTGATATCCCCCTTCCCCCAGGCCGACTGTTTCAGCTGTTGTATTTTTCTAATGTTTCGTGTGTAGGCTATGTGTGACTGTAGGCTACTGCTGTCTGTCTTGGCCAGGTCACTTGAAGAGATGTTTAATATTAATGACATTCTTCTGGTAAAAAAATTAATAATATCACATCTTAAACCAAACGTCAGGTAGCCAATGTATAATCCGCAATCTTGCCCTCACACCCCCCCTTCAAGCTCATGCTTTATTTCAATACAGTTAGGTAGGTAGGTTGCTGCCTTAGCTGTTGTTGCACTTAGTTTATTTCACTAAGGTGCTTCTGAAAATGAACAAAATTTTCAGCTGTTTATTATTTTCAACTAACCAAGTTGCGATCCATTTTTAAATGTCAATGCACTTTGAGCCCTGAATAACAGTATAAGCTATTGAATAATTTATTTGCATCCATAGTATACTACACTTTCCATTGAATAATTACCCCTGTAACCCATAAACTGACTCATTTTATAATGTAATATAATGCTCACACACTAGCTGCTTTCAGACACACGTGTAAGTTGTGATATTCTTCTGATTGGCTGTATGTGTTAACAACATATCCTGAGATTTGTACCGTGAAAACCTCCTGAATAATACTACCTCTGAGGTAGTAATTTCTCCATAGGAAATTTTAATTAACTGTGAATGAGAAGTAGAAAGTTGTTATTTCTCACACCACTTCAGTGGGCGAGTTGATGACGTTTCAGCAGGTCATTGAGTGGCCCATAAATGATAATCAGCATGTTGTCTTTTGTTCGCTGAATGGTTAAAAAATATGTTGGCACTGCTTTTAAGGGTAATTTGTGGTGAATGCTTAAAGATAGGTCTTATCTTAACCCTAAAAGTATACATACGATAAATTACAATACATGAGTTGACAGCTGCACGATTTTTTTCTTCTTCTTATTATTACTGACAACAGTCAGCTGAACATCACAGGGTCCCGTCCTTCCACTCCCTGTTTTCTCAGTTAAACACAGAAATCAACTACATTTACCAAGTGTATGTGTATGTGAAATTAAGCAAAAAAATACGTTGTCTTTCTCTGGTAACGCAGTTGTTCGCGACGCCTTTCTTCTTTGTCGTTTCTTCTATTTGTCTCTATCTCATGCTCCAATCTTTCATCGATTAATGCTTCAGATTTTGTGGATGCCACGGAATATATGATGCATCATTTTAGCAACATTTAAGATGATCGCTATGAGTCCTGCCCATTCTGCCTCAATTTTGTCTATGATCAAATCAAACAAATGACAGCGGCCACACTCATCCCGCCTCTTGCAAACTTAGACCCTAAACCCAACCTAAACCCCCTTTAATACTGACATCTAAATGACATTGGTGTCTGCATATAAAGCATTAAGTGTGAATCACCAAAATGGTAGAATCTCCTCATATACAAATGCAGCAAAAATGTGTGAAAACAGTTAAGAGTTAAGTAGATAAGTTATAAGTAGAAAATGATTATGCTTGCTTCATAAAGTAAGGAGAAAATTATTATGCTTGATTTATTATGTAATAGGTGAACCAAAATGTTATACGTTGTACCATTATGGGCAAAATATTATTATATTATGCGCTCAGAAATTTGTAACATAATCAGGGTTTCCACATTATAGCTATGGGTTATAGTTATGGGTTCGTGTGGAAACTCTAATATTATATAATATCATATTATATATAGAGCTCCGGGAGTCGCAAACGGCAACAATCACTTTCTCCTCCATGCTGCGGTTCGCTCTGGACTGCAGCAAACGGCGGCCGGTTGAACGCTGATTACGTCACTCAGGGAGTGATTGGCCTTCGCGTTTGGTGTGAACGTACAGTAACACTGCTGCCTACTTTACGTTCACACCAAAAGCTGCTGCTGCTGCTGCCGCTGCTGCCGCTGCTGCTGCTGCCTAACTGTGCATTCACACCAAAAGCTATGAGGCAATGCAACTCCATACAAAGTCAACGTGGAGACACGTATCAGGCGACTTTTGTCGCTAGAAAAACCTGTGGCAAGATCTGACTGGTGGCGCGGCTTGAACGCCCTGTACCGGGTGAGCATGTTCACAAGCATTTAGTGGTGTGACAGGACGCAACACTTTTACTTAAGTTGTAATATTTGAACTTTGCCGCAGCAGTCGCGTGATGACAGCGGTGATGACAGTCACTCCCTGAGTGACTAGACGTAACAGCCAATCAGCGTTCAACCGGCCGGGCCAACCAAAGCATGGAGGAGAAAGTGATCGTTGCCGTTTGCGACTTCCGGAGTTCTATATGTAAGATTTTATGATATAATATAATATAATATATAAATATCTATATCACATAATATATAATATCATGGCCAAAAGCTGTGTGCGCCTCCGGATGATATTATGAATGGACTGCGTCGGGTTCTCTAACGTCTCTGGTCCTTCCACAACAACTCAACTTCCTCATTCACACGCGACTAAATTCGCTTGATAAAACTTGCACTAATCACTCCAGCAACGGATTATGACTTGTCCCGGGACAAAACTCAAGCGACACGGCGACCAGACTGTGTGTCATTTGGTGAATGTACAGTAATGCTGCTGCTGCCAGAAGCGGCCGCTCCGCCGGCGCAGCGCGTCAGACCTCGCACCAACAGGAATCGCGCGTGACTCGCGCTGCAGTATATAAACAGGAAGTCACCTTTCGGCCAACCGAAACAAAGTGACGAAACGTCACGGGAGAGTTGCATATTGAAGTTTATTCATTTAACATCTATTTGTGATTAATTACATAAAAAATGTATAATCTCAGCAGTGCAACTATGTTTTTAAAGCTACATATCAACCAACATAGTTGGGAGGCTATCATAATGTTATATTAGTTGTTGTATGTATATGGGCCTGATGCCCATGATCCTATGTTTGTGCTTACTATGATGGTCACTTTAATTCATAGTCACTTTATGTAGGCTACTGTCGGGCACTTTATCACTGTCATTGCTCATAATTTTTACATTGTGGAATTATTCATCTACTGCATCAACAATCTCCATATGTACAGGACCATATATCTAGCCTTTAGTAATGTATACAGTGTCACCTTTTAAGGCTAATTGTTATTGTGTGTATTTATTGTATTGAGACTCTGCATGGCTAAATTTCCATTGGGATCAATAAAGTATCTATCTATCTGTCTATAGCCTTTAACATAGGCACACATTTACATGTATGCAGCCAGTATTTATTCATTTAATTGAACACAAACAGTTTTACATGTAGCATTAATCTGTTATTTATAACGACCAGTCTCTCCTCAGCCATGGTTAATTATGATGTCTGATAAACGAAGGAGGGCGACACCGAGGGGTGAGGAGTTGATATAGAGGTGCCTACGGGACCCGGGATGTACAAAATAGCTTTAAAAAAGCGCTTTTTCACGCGCGCAGACGCTAGGGAATAGAACAGTGGCCTGAAGCTTAGCGGGGCGGCACGCCGACGCAGGCTTGCACACGTCAAGGCGCCGCCGGTGTGGGCTAGTCCGTCAAATAATGGGAGCATTCTTTTTGGCGCTGCGCTGCGCTGACCTGGCGGTGTGTGTTGGGCTTTAGCCATCAACCAAGCTAAACGCAAAACCGGGCTTATTCCGCTTAGCCGGGCTTCTATCAGCTAGAGTTGCATTCCATGAACGTGACTTAAGGGAATCTCCGCAATGTACCCAACAACTTATCCAACCAAACTAACCTGGTCGGGAGCAGGTTAACTGTCAGGCTAAATTGAGCGATGTTGCAGAGAAGTCGATCTGTCGTCAACAATTGTACCATCAGAAGGTTCCGCCAAGCCTCGTCCTCACGATTTTGTCATAAATGTACATATACGAAGTTCAAACAGTGTATATTTTCACTAAGGGTCTAAGATTAAATGATGCAAATAAAATAATTAAATGAATTGCTATCTATTGTTACCATGGCTAGTTTCTTTAAAATATTTTTTTACAAATTGAGACAAAAAAAAAGCAGTTGGGTGAATGTCTAGCACTTGCCCTTATATACTCGAGACCCGAGTTTGCGTCCAGAGAATATCATAGTATTCTTGGTGTGGCTTAATTTAGTAATTCCCTTTATTAATTTTATTAATTCCCTAATTTAGAATATTCAAATAAATGGAAAATAAATGGCAAGAAAATTTGTTTTCTCAAATAATCCTTACTATATTACTAATTGCGTGGGGATGGAACCCCGGATGACCGGGTGCAAGTCCAACACATTAACTCGAGACTCTATCTCCCTGATTACAATTCCATGTTCAATATTAAATTAAAATATGTTACGCTTAATACTACTTACGCATTCAGATCGGTCAGGCAGCCTCCCTGTTTTAATTAATGGTTACGGTGTTCCCTTTTTGAGTTATTATATGCAGTTACTCCTCATAGACCTCAACAAGCAGCTTCTGTTAGCCACTGGAAAAGATCCCACCCGGTCCTTTTCGGACATTTGATCGGGTTATGGGCTGGTTACATATCTCATGAACGCGCTCATAATCCACGATAACGTCAGCCTGGTTTGAACTAACCTGAACCGGGCGCGGCTGAACTGCGTTGATGGACGGCTTTAGCCACAAGTGGAAGTTGGCGTTATTTCTAACTGGGCTTAATCAACTAAGCGCCGCTTTCGTTAGTGACTTTGATCGAATACCCAGCAGGACCACTTCTAACAGAGGTAGACTGTTTGACAATCTACCCATGATTTATTGAGAAGCAGAAGAGCATATAAACAGGAAGGGTTGATTATGATGATCCTCAGATGTGTCTGGTTGAGGTTGAGAATGATGAGTCTGGAGAAGTTTGAGTCCGCTAGCTCCGCCCATAACATGAAACAACAATACAGGCAGAAGCCATACAGGGAGATCCCAGCTCCCTCTAGGATCCATGGCAGATGCCGTAACTATACTCTTTATAGTATTCTATATATTATGAAGTCTGTCATCCTGCCTTTCTCTTCATACTCAACATTATGCATTATATATACTCTCTACTACCAACAACACTCTGTATAATATAAATGAGTATATGCTATAAGTGAACCTCCTAAGATGGCGCAATTTGATTGGTTTGCTATCTCGGGATATTGGGCAATATACCATGATTGAGATCTCAAACATGGGATATAGATCTCTGAAGAATAAGCCCCGCCTCCCAGGCTTCGGTTCCCTCGGTCAAATGTCTATGGGAAATAACACAGGGTTTTTGAATGATCGTACATAACAAACTCTGTAGGTGGCGAAGAAGTAAAAGCTGCGTTACTTTTTGAAATACACTGATTGTCGGTGCCATTAGAGTGGCATCAATTAACTTTTACTACTTTAACGGCACCGAAAATCCAGAAACCCAAAAACCCACGTGTTATTTCCCAATAACATTTGACAGAGGGAACCGGAGCCTCGGAGGCGGGACTTATTCTTCAGAGGTCTATAAGAATAAACACATTCCCGCCTCTTCTGAAAGGCACTCATACCAATGTCTCCATAGATACGACTGCTAGCGTACTGCACTGTAGCTTGGGTTCGGCAGCAGCATCATAATTACAATCTTTGAGTCATTCAAGCGACTGATAAATCTGTACATAAGGTTCCCCAATAAAGCTTGTAAGGTGTGAACTCTGCATTCATGAACAATGAACATTCATAGCAATGAATGACGGCAGAGATATAGAATTCAAATTGAAATATATGCATACCCCCAATGTTTAAAGAGCTATACCTCTGCTTCAAAACCACGTCGGCTTGGCTGTGGAATATGGCTACTAAGAGCAGATTCCATAGTATATCTATGCCAAATATAAAGTATATATCTGAAATGAAAAATTGGATGCATTGCTTTGAAGTTCGCCCATCCAATATGAGGCCTCTCTCCAACACAGGCTTGGCCTTCAAGGGGTACAAACATCATTTCTGGAAAGTCTGTTTTGACGGTGAATTTTGATACTGTATACTTTACAAACATGGTAGTCAACTAAAAATCGAAGTGGTCCAATCAAATAGTGGATTACCACTCTAAATGGTTGGGGATTCTTTTGATATGTTTACTTCCGGTAAAACCATGAGGCATACCAACACCATTTCACCATACCTCCACATATGGAAGACTGCTCCCTCTCAAAATATACTGTCATCTGCCGCTAGCATAACATATGTCCATTGTAGTATAGTGGTACAGTGTTGGACAAATGACGGGGTTGCTGGTATGAGTTCCCATGTTGTACAACCCCGTTATCGTTACTGTATTTATGTTATGCCTTTGAAATGGAGAGCACATACACGC
Source organism: Trisopterus minutus (assembly GCA_027122715.1). NCBI lineage: Eukaryota > Metazoa > Chordata > Actinopteri > Gadiformes > Gadidae > Trisopterus > Trisopterus minutus. The sequence continues at coordinate 16,638,179 of JAOPUD010000098.1, forward strand.
TTTGTTGAAAAGTAAACACAGAAACCCATTTCCCTATTCAGTCAATGACCTATTTATTGTTGATTTGAGTGTTGAGTTTATGCAGTGTGATAGGTCGAGGTCAGAAAAAGGGCTGCAGTGTGATAGGTCGAGGTCAGAAGAAGGGCTGCAGTGTGATAGGTCGAGGTCAGAAGAAGGGCTGCAGTGTGATAGGTCAAGGTCAGAAGAAGGGAACTAAGGTAAGTTTTCCACCAGATCAAGCACACTATATACCTCTATCTACTATTTACAGTCTAAACAATAAACCTCACCGGCACAGCTGTGCTGGCATTACCTAACCCTCGCATTTCTTTTCTCACTATCACTAACTGTGTGGAACCGTTAAACATGTAACAGAGGAAGCTTGGAAAGCAAAGAACCCCTTGTAAAGAGCGGCTGGTCCCTCTGGCTTCATATCTGGTGTGCAGACCAGAGATCTGGTCAGAGAAATTCTTCAGCCACATGGCAGCACATGCAGCAATGTGTGCTTTGGTAATATAATATTTAACACATTTGGATAAATGCGCTTTCTCTTCCTGACTGCCGAGGCGAGAAGGAGCCTCCAAGAGTTGTGTTACTAAGATCCGCTCAAGCAACAACAGAAACAGCCTCATCGTACCCCTAACAATCACGCTTTGATGTCAAAGGCAGCCAATGGAACCAAGTGGACCTGGTTAGTGTTTGGCTTGTACTGGTCTCTCTCTGGGTCTAGTCTCTCTGGGTCTAGTCTCTCTGGGTCTAGTCTCTCTCTGGGTCTAGTCTCTCTCTGGGTCTAGTCTCTCTCTGGGTCTAGTCTCTCTCTGGGTCTAGTCTCTCTGGGTCTAGTCTCTCTCTGGGTCTAGTCTCTCTCTGGGTCTAATCTCTCTGGGTCTAGTCTCTCTGTATGTGTTTGTGTATTTGTGTGTGTGTGTTTGTGTGTGCATGTGTGCGTGCGCATGTTTGTGTACTTTACCCAGAAAGTGAAGGACATTAGCTATACCCCTGCCACCTTCCTCCCTCCCACCCCCCCTTTTTTTTTGCCTCCTTGACTCGATCCCTTCCTCACTCATCTCGAGCGACATCCTGCCATTTCCCACCCCCCAGACTGGTATCTCTTCTTTTTTTCCGCTCTAAATCACTGGAAGGTCTCTAACCAACTGTCCTCCAATCTCTCATACAACAACCTGCTTGACCCGCACCGGTGACTGAGACACTCCATGCTGTCAGAGGCTCGTCCCTCTCATCGGTTTCATTCTCCTAGACCTGTCCGCAGCATTCACCACTCTTCCCAAACTTGGCATTGCTGAATCTGCCCTATCTGGGTTCACATCCTACCTGACAAATCACACGTTTCAGGTCATATGGAATTGCTCCTTTTCCAAACCATACATGCTTGACACTGGTGTCCCTCAAGGCTCTGTACATGGGCCCTTTCTGTTCTCCCTATGTAACAGATCTTTGGGCTCTGTAATCACATCACACAGCTTTTCCTATCAGCTATTCCTCTCTTTCCCCTCCTCTGACAAAGCCCTGATTGCAACACGCATCTGAATGTCTGGCAGACGTCAGCACTTGGACAACTGCTTATCACCTGAGGCTTAACCTCGACCAGACTGAGCTCCTCCTAATACCAGGGAAAGATTGCCCACACATCGATTTACTGGTCACTGTTGAGAACATCACTGTATCTCCATCTCCAACTGCCAGAAACCTTGGTGTGGTGGTACTGGCCTCACAACCGATTCCTCACAAGGGAAGCAGCTCAGCTTCTAGTCCAAGGGCTTGTCATCTCCCGCCTTGACTACTGCAACTCTCTCTTTGCTGGACTCCCTGCCTCCACGATTAAACCTAAACCCGCCTCTTCCGCCACCTCCACTGGCTCCTTGTAGTAGTTTGCATCAGATTCAAGACGATGGTACTGGCATACAAGGAGGTCGATGGAACTGCCCCTGCCTACCTCCAAGCTTTGGTCAAACCACACACCCCAGCTCAATCCCTCTGCTCAACTACCTCAGCTGGACGTCTGGTACCACCATCACTAAGAGCAACCAAAGGTCCATCAGCTAAATCACAACTCTTCTCTATCTTGGGACCACAGTGGTGGAACGAGCTCCCTGCCGATGTCAGGACCACAGAGTCGCTCACCAGCTTCCGCAAACGACTCAGAACTCACCTGTTCAAAGTTCACCCAGACTCTACAGCCATTCAGTCCCTTATTAGTCTGTTGCATGTCCTGGCACTTAGTGAATGCACTTAATGCACGTTGTATTCATTCATTGTACTTAATTGTGTAGCATGTACTTAATTGTGTTGTGCATGCATGTTGTGTAGCATGTACTTAATTGTGTAGCATCTGCAGTAGCTAGCTATCACTGCTGTATACGGGGAATGGGGTTGGCCTGGCGATTGTTAGTACTTGCACTTGGTTCTATGAACATCTTTACTGTACCGACGGCGATATATTGTTTCACTTCTTATGACAAATGTACTTATTGTAAGTTTGGATAAAAGCGTAATGGCCTAAATGTAAATGTAAATGTAAGTTGTGTTTGTTTTCGAGCTGGTTTGCTAAAGAGGCTAATGTAGCTAACAATAACAATGACTAGTAACTCGTGTGGATGGTGTATGAGGCATCTCGAACACACCGTCAGACGGGGTGGCGGGGATAGGAGGGCTACAAGACGTCATTCCAATCCTGTTCCGTCAGGGAAAACCAAATCATGGCCGAGAGAGGGGGGAGGGGGGCGTGATCAACTTTGTATTGTCCAATTTCACAATCCGCTGTTCTTGAAGGTAATAGCTTGAGAGCTAACACAGCGCACAGATAAGTCAGCGATAATGAACCAATATATATGCATCACGCCATGCTAAGGCTTGCCAAAGGGACCTCAACATATCCATTTATCATGGTTTTGTCTGTTATAGAGAACACACCCCCACAGAAAAGACAGCCGGGGGGGGGGGGACTTTTGACTGATTGGTTGTGTGCTAGCAGCACACAACCAATCAGAGTATCCGATGGCTCAACTCCTCAGACCGCCAACTCTTTCAGACTTTCACGTTGAATCGGACCGGACACCGTCCACGTGGTTCTGAAAGCTTCTCCAACACGGCTGAACACACTGGACAGATCCGAGTCCGAGTCTCCCCTAACGTTTCAGACGGCTAACGGTTGGTCTTCAGTCTGCTTTATATCAGCCGCTGTTCCCCGTCGCACCGGCCTCCGCAGCTCAGTCTGGCGACAGGCTCCTCCCACTGGGGGTGGGCTCCTCCCACTGTGGCAGGCTCCTCCCACTGGGACAGGCTCCTCCCACTGGGGGGTGGGCTCCTCCCACTGTGGCAGGCTCCTCCCACTGGGACAGGCTCCTCCCACTGTGGCAGGCTCCTCCCACTGGACTTTTACAATCGCAACCTTCGTCACCTTTCAGTGACCGCCACTATTTTGGAAACATAGGAATGTTGGTTATAATGCCGATAGCATTGTTATTTTGGTCGTTGTTTTGAATAGTGAGATGATTTGTGATCATGGGGAGACGTTGCGTTTGAAACCAGTGCTTCTCAGACGAGACATGGCGAAACAACGTTTTTCATAGCCTGGGCTATGGTATATTTACTCAGATTAAGGATTTAACAGCACTGCGGAACTCTCTAGAGTCCTCTACACATATCGGCAAAAGGAAAAAAGCCATGATGTATTCTGATCCGCAAGCCCTTTGGAAGGTCTCTAAGATGTTAGGAGCCGCGCAAGCAAGGACACACACAGAGAGAGAGAGAGAGAGAGAGAGAGAGAGAGAGAGAGAGAGAGAGAGAGAGAGAGAGAGAGAGAG
>JAOPUD010000098.1:16934052-16944777 GCA_027122715.1 Trisopterus minutus
TTCAGCAGATGTCCTAGATTCAGGGTATTGAATCTTCAACGTGCAGCTTCAGCAGTAGAGCGGAGCATTTCAGCGTTCTATCCTTGCTCTTCTACACCCTCGTTAACCACCGCCTGACACCAGTCACGTGACGGATCAGACGGTTTTAACGTCTGGGTGGAGCCGTCGCCTACTTGTTTTTGCATGCTTTATGTTGTTTTGCCATGGTTTATTATTCTTCCTACAGTAGTCTAGACTGGTCCGCTGAATACGGAGGGATCCCGGCGGAGAAAGACACGCTGAGGTCTGGTCAGAATTTGAACCGAGCTAGCGGATGGAGTAGGCCAAGGACCCGCCCCCTGGAAACACCGCTCCTGGTTGGCTCTGTCAGAGAGGACCCGCCCCCTGGAAACACCGTTCCTGGTTGGCTCCCGCCCCCTGAAAACACCGCTCCTGGTTGGCTGGACGACGCGTCAACTGCGCGAGCCCGCCCCTTCTTCCGCTGGCGGCGGAGCGCAGACGCGTCGTCGCACGGAGGCGGCAGCACGGCGCGGAGGAAACTCGTTCACTTTGAAACTTTTCTTGCGGGAGCTCGTATCGCCGTTGTGTCCGCATTAACCCTCGCCGCTGTCTTGGATATGGACTAATACCCGGGTGAACGACGCAGAGAGCCGACCCCGGGTGCGACGGAAGCGGACCGGAGCTTTAAAGCGGCTTAGTCGGTGGTTGGGCGCCGGAGAGACGGGACGATGCCCGCCGCCGCCCTGCTGCCGTTCACTGCCGCGCCGAGCAGGAAGTCCGCCGGGCCGACCTCCTCCTTCAGGCTGACGGAGAGGTTCATCCTGCTGCTGGTGTTCAGCGCCTTCATCACGCTGTGCTTCGGGGCCATCTTCTTCCTGCCCGACTCCTCCAAGCTGCTCAGCGGGGTGTTCTTCCACTCGTCCGCGGTGGAGACCAACACTCGGACCGGGACCGTCAGCGGCTCCGGTTCCGCCAACGACGAGAAGATCCTGGCCAAGATCCGCAAAGACCACGAAGACGCCCTGACGGAAGCCAAGGACACGCTGCAGAAACGACCCGACGAGATCAAGCAGGAGATCCTGAAGGATAAGGAGAAGCTCCTGAGGGAGAGTCTGGGGCCAGGTGGGGGGGCCGTGGACCCGCTGCCCCCCGTGGAGTACCAGCGGCCCCCCGGTGCCACGGGGCAGGAGCCCCCGGACCCCCGGACCAGGGAGAGACGGGCTAAAGTCAAGGAGGTAGGATGATCAAACACATTCTGTACTGGGAGACCACATGTAGACTCTGTGGAAGTTACCTCTCTCTCTGACAAAGATGCATACCAGTCTAGGTACCAGCCAGACCAGTATATGTTACAAACCAACCAGACCAGTATAGGTTCCATCTCCACACCACCTCCTTCCGTAAGACCAGAGCACCAATTCGTAGGATACCAAATGGTGTATCTTAGGTCACAAATGAGCGACATCGGGCAGCTTGTGCGTCTGCGTTCAAACATGGCACATATTGCATCGCCATTTGGACAGTCGTTGCCAAGCCCGGGTGCCAGTGTCCCTCGGAGCCAGGCTCGTTACTCCAGCCCGGGTGCCAGTGTCCCTGGGTGCCAGGCTCGTTACTCCAGCCCGGGTGCCAGTGTCCCTGGGAGCCAGGCTCGTTACTCCAGCCCGGGTGCCAGTGTCTCTGGGAGCCAGGCTCGTTGCTCCAGCCCGATGCTCCGGCCCGGTTTCCAGTGTCCTGCTTCCCAGTGTCCCTGGGAGCCAGGTTCGTGTCTCCAGCCTGTTCCCAGTGCACGCCCCCCGGTACAGGTTGTTCACCCGGTAGGCCTCGGGCCTCATCGGGCTTGTTGTATCGTTAGTTTTCTTTTTATGGAGTAAGCTTGCTGCATTACTCAACTGAAATCCTTTTTCTGAAAGGTTTAAGCATTTGTGTAAACATGTTTATACTAACCGCTGGGTAAGTGTTAAATTATGTATATGAATTAAATACAATACACAATAATACCATTAGAATGATATAAGACCAATAGTGACATGACATTCACTCTGGTTTATGATTACCAAGAGCATAGTTATACATTAATGGATATAGTAAACAAAATGGATACACAGCACAAAGGTTTGTCACTGGATCATCCTTCCCAGACACTTTATCTTGCTTGGCTAAGTCTGAAGTCTTAAAGCCAGGACTGTTTACCCAACAGTGTGTGCACACACCTATTGATTTAATAGTCATTTAAATGGTACATCATGAAAGCGTGAATCTAACGCCTGTGACCGATTTTCTTAATTGTGCCTTCTTTAAATGCCCAACTATGTCACAGTTCTGATCAAGTGAGATTAGTACTGTTGCATCTGACCCTTCAAACACAGAGACATGCCATAACTTCAGTCCAGTGCCCCACAGGGCGTCCAGAGTTCTGTCTGTGGCAGATGTCTGTGGTACCCATTGATTAAACCATATGGATTTGACTACGGTGTTACACAGGTCCAGATTTGTGAAGAGCTGTTTTGAAACGGTGAGACGTGAATTTGACAACAACATTTATTCATGGCTGAAATGTTCCTGACTCAACAGACTGATCTGGTTGAATTGGGCGTGTGTGAAATGACCCTTATGAGAAAGTAGTTCATGTTCCTGGATTATCTCTACAGATGGTAGAGGCCTGTGGGCCGTCCGGATCACCTGACCTCACGTTCTGTTCTGCTACACACATCAGTCTGGACCTCTAGCTCCCCACATCCTGAAACCACCACGTAATCTGGCCAATCAGGGACTGGGTCGTAGTGATGATGTAATCTGGCCAATCAGGGACTGGGTCGTAGTAATGATGTAATCTGGCCAATCAGGGACTGGGTCGTACAGTTCATGTTCAGTCCACTGAACAGTGGACTGTGATGGCGTCACCTGTATTGCTACGCTGATTGGCTGAAGAAGATGTCTGTCCAAGCAAATACTTCTGCCCACTGAAACTGAGGTGGCAGGCGGAGGTCCAGGCTGACCGGTGAAACGAAACACAAAGTGAGGTAGCTGCATCACAGGCCTTTCCACTCCAACCCACCTTGCAAAAGTTTATATTTCTTGAACGGTAACATTGTTTTCATCGTCATGTATGCAAATTAGATGCATGATATGCCTGACTGATTTATGAGTCAATACTCTTTTAATTTTGTGATTTAACCTTGTTCTAGAAAACGTCCATAGAAGCTGATTTCAGTCTTAATACCAGAGCCCTATGTATCACACTTCAGTCTTAATACCAGAGCCCTATGTATCACACTTCAGTCTAAATACCAGAGCCCTATGTATCACTCTTCAGTCTAAATACCAGAGCCGTATGTATCACTCTTCAGTCTAAATACCAGAGCCAAATGTATCAATCTTCAGTCTATATACCAGAGCCGTATGTATCACTCTTGTTCTGTAAAAGAGGCGGGCTGTGTGGTTTGTTCTGTGCTGTCCACATCTCTCTTTAATAATAGACAGACATCCCATGCTCATTTCACCAAATGTATTTTCTGCTTAATGTATATATTGAGTCTGCTGAATAAAAAATATTCAACAATACTTAAATTAACACTTAACACTCAAAATACCTAATGCGTTATGCATGGGTCAAACTTATTGAGTGGAATTTGAACCCAACCGTTTAAGCCATTAATGGTTGAGAAAGATAAACCCTATTTTCTTTTCTGTTTCCTATTTTCATATGCCTAGAAAACCTCTACATTTGTGCCAGTAAGTTACTGTAAAATTTCAGGAAAAGAAAGCCGTGGGAGAGTGCAGGCAGCGCGTCAGTCTTGAATTTCTGCGTGCGGGGTACATCTCCCAAGTGATGCGCATTTATGTAAAGCTTAAAAAGTCTCAATTCCTATGTCATATGGAATACTTCACTAATTCACAAAAATGTATGGAATTATATTTTTGTGCTTATTTCGAACTTGAACCCATGTTCTCAAGGCCGTGCGGGCACCACATCTAGATGTAAAAGGAATGATATTTGACAGACAGGCAAGATTTGAACCCTGGTCGCTGCGTTTGGGTCTTATTGGAAGTTGTAAACATATGCTATACATTTCTTACATATGGTGTAGTGATTTCCCTAAATTATAGAATAAAGCAGGTTTGATTTTGCTTTGCATTTGGCATAGTTATTTTATAGACAATATGCAGAATCTTTTCACTTACGAAGTTACATGATTGGCAATTTTTTGCCATCATGCTGCCTTATATTAGCATGTGGCTCTAGCTGTTATCCGGTTTTTGAACTCCTCATATGAGTTCATTATGACTATCTGTTCCACTTGAGTGAAATATACTGCTCTGGATCTATCGATGTATGTTTGTAAAGGTGAGTAAAATGACGCGATAAAAGCCCCTTTTACAGGGACGCACATTCAAACTAAAGCAGAAAAACCTGGCTTAACAAATGGAATCCTAAGTGAGCTTCATGGTACCATTTAACTCTGATTGCGAGTTGCATGTTCGTCGATCCAGGTTTTCCAAAGAAAGCCGAGGGATGTTCAGCAAGGTTCGTAGTATACCCCACACGTCAGTAAGATGGCGCTGCACTAAGCTGATGGTCTATATGGCCCTCGGGCTGCCACTTATTACACAATGATTTGGTAGTGGCAGTCCCAGGATTATACTCTGGAATCATTAGGGCTTTGACTCCGAACTTCGTTATTCAAATAGAATTCCAATTTTAACAAAAACTCAAAAAAAAATCAAACGAATATTAGGCAGCCCTTAATATTCAAACCTGTTATGGGCATTCTTTTTTGTAATAGTGTTTGGTTGAACGTTGTTTTCAATTCAGATTCCAAGGCTTTTTCACGCCTGGTGAAGTTGTGAATCGCGGCTACCTGGCAATATGTGGGATGTCTGTGAGGGCGGAACGAGTGTTTTCCACTGCGGGGAACATGGTCACAAAGCAACACTCTTCTCTAGAGCCAGAAAATGTGAATCGCCTTGTATTTTTGGCGAATGCCTTAAAGTGTGCAGCCAGATAAACTGCAGCCAGCCAGATCTTTGTGTGAGCGAAACAACGGTGTGTTTTTCTTCATCAATGCCTGCCTATTGACCTATCCTGATGGACAAAACATATACAACTGAAGTTTGATACAATATGTCTTACAGAAGGCATTTAATGGTCAAAATATATTCATATATATTGGAACATTCATAAATTAACAAACTGACTTTGAATATGATTTAAGGGCAAAAGTCCAAGCCCTAGTAAACATAGAGGAAGTGAACAACTCCTAGGGAGGCGAAGATGGCTGTTTTTTAAAAAAACATTGTGGAAAAAAGGAAACCTAGTGTGGAATTAAAAACTTGCAGAAGAGGTATATTTATCCTCATCCTGAGCTGTTTGGACTGAGACTGAAACCAAGGTACCTTTTTTTTAAATTATTTTTTTATATTGTATACATAATAGTAATACTATTTATATATTACACATTATATTACCAAGTTTGACATATCCAACCAGCCCACTGCTCCACGGTGCACAGGTTTATACATGCATATCATCATGAAATAATATGAATGTTATCTTGTATTTTGAATAGTCAGTATCCCAAACTATTTTGGACACTTAGTCTGGCAAATTCTGTCCCTCAAAATTGAACCCAATACCCAGAATCATAACTTGTCAATCAAACCATTTATTTTTCAATCTCTCCCAGCGCTCCCTCTGATGAGTTGGCGTTTTCACTCCACCAGCTCTGCCCTGGTGTACATTGCATTAGCTCAGACAGGATGGATCCAGCAGGCGGGAAGATTTTGTGTGCCGGTGCCATTTTGACTCTGTTATTCTTACTGGCTGTTCCCCAGTCTGTGTGAACAGACCTCGAAATTGAAACAGCAAGTAATCCCAGTGATCATTATAGGTGATGCAGCGAGGGCGGATGTGCTGCAGAAGGTGACCTGCATCACCCGAAGAAGGGTGAGGCAAAGAGGAAGACGTAGCGTGATCTGAGGCCACATTCCCTGGGGAGCCTAGATGGGGATTATACTCCACACAGGAAGGTAACTTCATAGGAATGTTTGGGGATCACTAGAGAACAGGCATGGGGATAGGGATGTCCCAACCAAGGACCAGACTGTCAACTGTCCTTACTGAAATCGCAATCATGCTGAAAATTTAGATGGAGAGCTTATGTTAAAATGAGTAAGTAATCGCTGGCCTCTTACATTGCAATGGATTGTACGCAATCATCAGAATGGCAATAGCCAATAAGTGGCCCTTGTTGTGTGCTCTAGTTAGATATAAGAATGTTACCACCTGCCTACCACCAACATGTGTAATTGCTATGATGGTATGCTGTAGAAGGCATAACTGATCACTTTGTGAACCACACACTTGTGATAGAGAACTGTCTATGGAAGCACTGCCTGATTTTCTCCAATTGTCTGACATTAATTACAGACGTTTGAGCCATCACCTGACTGGACACTGTTTCCCTCAAGTCTCTGAGACCAGTGCATTAGGAACTGGCATGTACGTCTGTCCACTATGGACCACTGTGCATGGCTCTCCAAAATTGTGCATGGCTCACAATTACAAAAACTCAACTTCTAGAGCACAGTTGCCTTATTTAAAACTTTTTAGATATACTCTGAGCCAGAAAGCAGACCAACAGACAGTACAGAAGGGCAGAGTTAAGGAGAGGAGAAATAGCCAAACCAAACATTTCATCATATTGCTATCATTCTCCCTTTCACCCACTAGAGCAGACCTGGAGTCCTGTGTATGCTGGCCCGCTGGCCAAAAATAATTTTTTTTTTTTTTTTTTTCTGGAACTCGGTCCCCTTTTTGGAACACGATCCACTACTCTGAATACATTCTTAGTGTTTTATTTCTTTATTTATTTTTGTAAAAACTGCTCGTAAGCAGTGAAATATTGGAAAAGGAGAAGTGCTTAAACCACTGGTGCACACGTGATCGTCATGAGGAGCATGTGGTGGTTAAGCAGCAAGGGTCATTCAACCTTCTTATTGGGGAGATATAACAAGTCCAGATACAGATCCACTCTGTGAGGACCTCATAGCCACATCAGGAGTTACACCTGACTTCAGTGCACTGGTTCAAGCCTTCAGAGACCTGGCTCCTCCTTACTTCTGTTTATGTGGGGGTTGTAATGGCCACATTATCAAATGTGGATGCACTACAATACACTTCTTCAAGTTCAGTGCACTTGGTCCAGATACACATGGGTTTAAAAATATATTGTTATTTGTAAACCAAACTGTACAATCTGTAATTCTGTTTTTTGTCATTAATTTGGAGTGACTTTTAATTACAAATGCTTAATAAGAGTTACAGCAATATATTTTCCATGATCTAATGGTTAAGACATGACAGAATTTCCTCGGCCTCAAAGGCATTTGTAATTTCTTCTGTCGCCTCAATGAAAAATAATTGCCCACCCCTGGTCTAGATTGTTTTGACTGTTGTCATCCTGAATATGAGTAAAACCAAGATATATTTCAGAAAATGATTTTGTTATCCCGTGCTGGGACATTAGTTTTACATACGGTTGTGTTGATTGGATTTTTACTACCTCCCGTGGAGGCTTTTCCAGTTTTCTGGGTAATAGAAACAGCTGAATCTTGTACACATCATGACTACTCAAATATTTACTTTGATCTTAATAATCATAATAATTCAACCTTTATGTTCCACAGTCTCCTCTTGTGACTATGATATGGGGGGGGGGAGAGAGGCTAAAGACTAGCAGGAGAGGGCACAAAAGGGCAAGAGAAAGAATATGGAGTGGAAAGAGAGCAGATGAGTAAAAGACAAGGTCTGTAAAGCTGACACAAGTTAGAGAACTCCATGCAAATAATATGAGAACAACAATGAAAAGAGAAAGCGCTGCATGCTATTAACGTGAGACATGGATGGCCTGGTTGTTTCTGCAGTTCAGAAGCAGCTTGCCAGGTTCTTGATGAAACCACTCTGGTAGCCTGCTCTGTTCTGTGGCAGCCAAGAGCAAAGACCATAGTGCATATAAAAACAGTTGTGCAAAATACAATTAAATACAAAAAAATGTGTGTCAGTGAGAGCAGTGTTAATTGTCGCGTCTGACTGCTGCAGAAAGGAATTCAGTTATTATAATTCTGGTTAAATAAATCGACTCGGGGCTTACCTAATGACGACCATTTGACTAGTTGACTTCTGGACAACAGCTCTATTGTAATGCTATTGAATCAAATCATTGATTTGGTCTTATGGCCCGATTAATGTTACAATACACCTTTTTAGTAATACACCAAGTTAGAGGTTGTACAGTTCACAGTATTAGTGTCAAATACTTTCATTTCCCAGCACCTTTTGTAGTGTAACGAAATCTCCCTAAAATAATAGACAGAATTGGAATGTAATCAAGTCAGTAGCATGTTAATGGGATATCAGTGCTGGTACCCAACTTTGTAGCAAGGTGAATATAATCAAAAATGGGAAAAAGTAACTACTGGCATAAGTGTTTCCCCCAGGAAATGTCTTCGTCTAGGTGGGCGCTGGCCAGAGCATGCGCCGGCGCAAACATTTTGGGGGTATTTTGCTCAAAGATGCCAATACGCACTAATGAAATGAACAACTGTACTCTCTCAAAATCCATTGGTAGTCAAGGCAGGGGCCTAGTGTTGCCTTAACCATACAGTGATGGGGAAACACTGGCATAAAGTCAGTTGTGTGTCCCAATTTCTAATAACAATTACAATAATGGCAACCTGACCAGTTACTGGTCACGCTAGTCAGTTGACCTCTTGAAAACAGTGTTTCCAATGCCCTTCTCCCAGTAGTACTTAGGTTTAAGGGACCAGATGATATTTTGTGTTTGTCTCCCAAGACCTTTCCTGAACCTAAGCCCTCTGACTTTAGCTCTTGGTTTCTTGTTATGGTTGTGTTTCCGTGCACTGGTGAGTTATTCATGGAGCACTTGGTCTGACTTGATATCTGTTTGGGGTGTTGCTAGGTTGGATAGCAGATAATAAGTGTTGTTATTACTAGTTCACAATATACAATATATCTGTTGTCAATAGTAACAATCCTGCCATAATTTTTTATTCCACTACAGCTACAGGAATTTTTTTTTCCAAACACGCAGTGACGGTACATATATAATCAACGTTTTATGTCTACCACACTCCCTAGTCATGTTGCAATGTCCTGGTTGGTCATCAATCAATCTTACACGGCTAAGCACCAATCAGGCCCAGGTATGGCTCCTTAGTAAAGTGTAGCATACATTTGTGATGGCATACATTTTTATAATATCATGTTATAAAATATTAAGTATAATACTTGATATATTATACTATAAAATATAAAAACGAAATTGGTTACATTACATCCAAATATAATCCCCTTGACCATCCTCGACTCCTACCTATCTAAGCAACCTAACAGACCATCCACCTTCAACATGGAGCCCTATACCAATCAATAACTACTAAGCCCAGCTTACTGTTTGACCATTTAGAATGACTCCATTTGCTACTCATTCTCATTTCCATTTAAGCTTCAACAACACAATACCTAAAACATTTGTATCAATGTTTTCAATACACAGAAAGTGTATCTTCATTCAGGTGTGTAGATGTGGTTATACTGCAACCTGTTAACTTGGCGGCTAACCCGGTAGCCTTTTTTGAAGGCCCAGTTGTGTAAATGTACAGAGAAGCTTTTTTTTTTCAGTACATTTTCTACCAAATGGTCTCTGATGTAACATACAATACACAGATGGTCTAAAGCTTCCTAATCTAATACAGACTCTGACTTGGCCATTATGTCATGCCTTATGTGTGCATAGGCACACACACACACACACGCAACCGCACACACACACACACACAACCGCACACACACACACACACACACACACCCACTAATGAACATGACTGACAGATGGCCTAACGGTTGTCCTCTGACAGGAGTCTGAAGCACAGGATAACAAAGTGTTGTACAGACATTCACGCTCACACGGCAGCAGAGGAGAAACAGAATCCCGCTGGGCCAAGGCACACGCACACACACACACACACACACACACACACACACAAACACACACGCACACGCACACGCACACACACACACACACACGCGCACGCGCACGCACACGCACACGCACACACACGCACACATGTATAAAGTCTACGTGCACAGAATGTTGTATTTTTTTGTTTGGGTGTGTGCAAACTAACACACACACACACAGATAAAGACATACACACACAAGCACACACATAAAGACACACACACACACACACACATACAGATAAACAGATAAAAACCCATTCACACAAACAGTCATACACACACACACATAAAGACACACACATAGACAGATATACACACATACTGTATACACACAGACACACGCACAGATAAAAGACACAAACATATACACACATACACACACACACACAGACAGACACACACACACACACACACACACAGATAAACACACATACACACACTCACACACACAGACGAAGACACACAGATATACACACGTACACACAGATAAATAAACACACACACACACACACACAGATAAACACACACACACACACACACACAGATAAACACACACACACACACACACACACACAGATAAACACACACACACACACACACACACAAACACACACACACACACACACACACTAACACACACACACACACACACACACACACACACACACACACACACACACACA
>JAOPUD010000098.1:16986802-16997572 GCA_027122715.1 Trisopterus minutus
AGCCCTCAAAAGGCGCTCAAAAGGCGCTGAAGGCGGCGCTTTTTTCTTAAAAAAGAAGTCTAGTGTGAACGCGGCCTAAGCATGCTTACGAGTTCATGAGTTCTATGTATAGCTTCATTAACACAAACTGAGGAGGTATCGCCATAATAGAGCATTTCAGTCATTGACTCATTTAAACACTAATTTCTATAACAAGGTTATGTGTGACAGCTGAGCTGCTGTACGTGTTATTGCTTAGGTTCCCCTGGAAATGGACTTCAGGGTCTAAGGTGCTCCAGACAGAACACGGAGCAGAGCCATGCAGAGGACATGACCGCCTCATGCGTGACGGGTTATTATTCATGCTCTGTGTGTTGACTAGTTCTGTTGTTGAGTGCAATGATCATGGCAAGATCACCGCCAGCTGCATATTTATAACGATAAGTTATAGAGAACCAGAAATAATAGTTTAATTTCTAAAGATAGAAATTAGAATCTAGCTGAATTATCTAAATGATCAACCACCACAAGTATGTGAGAAGACCAAAGAGTGGAGGCCTGATCTGCAGATATGCTGTTGGATGGAAGGGTGTGGGTCTGGGAAGAGCTCCTACATTTATCATCTTTATCTCCTTGAGACCCTCTCTGATGTACAACAGACCCCAGGTCTATAGATGACTTGTTACTGTCTTTAAGATTCTAAATTCAAGATTCAAGATGGTTTATTGTCATGAACACAACAGTTACAAATAGCAGTCGCTGCCGATGACATTCTTGAGTCTCAGGCTCCTTCCACAGTGCACTATAAAAGAAAAGTAAGAGTGTTCTCTGCTGAGACCGAAAAAACCCCAAAATAAATAAATCCTTGACTCAGAAGTCACCTATTGCATCACTTCCTGTGGGGCTTCAGCCTCCTAATTGATCCTCGTAATATATTTGAATTCCCTCTTTCATTTAAACGACACCACCAAGACTGTTCCATGATCACACTTCTCCATATCTAATAGGACACATAATATTAAACACAGGAATGGTGTTTGGTGTTTTGCTTTCACAAATGGGTTATTGGCCTTCACCACCAACTCTGTCCTAGCTAACACATCTCTAGGAGTGACGTAACTCTCCCACATAGTAAAACAACGAGTCACGTTGATTATTGAAGCCTTTTATTACTTAAAACTACAGTGTGTTAATGGTGGTTTGTCTTTACAGGCAGAATATTAGAACAGTGGGAGCGTTCCACCGTGCGTGGGAGCAGATGCATTAGCAGCAGCACTCGGGCCTCGAGTACAGGAGCGCTGCGGCAGGCTCTGAGGGAACGCCCTCTTTTGGTGATGGAGACGCTGCATTCGGTGGTTCTAATTAAGTAATTAGTATTGATATTTATCTTGATTGGCGTTGATAATGTTGTACCGTCTGTGTGGGTGAGAGAACATAATGCGGCCCCTGAGCCTGACACTTGGTATTACTAAAGAGCCCCCAGTGTCCACCAATGGGAGCCCGTGAGCCCCCAGTGTCCACCAATGGGAGCCCGTGAGCCCCCAGTGTCCACCAATGGGAGCCTGTGAGCCCCCAGTGTCTACCAATGGGAGCCTGTGAGCCCCCAGTGTCCACCAATGGGAGCCCGTGAGCCCCCAGTGTCCACCAATGGGTGGACACCGTGAGCCCCTCAGGGTGGATGGGGGAGGGCCCTCATTGGGATAAAAAAAAGTTATTTGTTTGCATTTTGTTTGCATTTTTTATTTATAAGTCATTTATTTTGTAAGTAACTATAAATTGGCTGAATACAACATTTGAGGGACTGGACTTAGTAGATAAATAAATAATAGCAGTGGAGGCTCACTGTCAACCCTTACAGAAGGAACCTGAATGGAATGGTTCCGTTCCATTCCCCAGCAGTAGTCGTCTGCACCACAGTCACCTCCTGTGGAAAAGAAATCTGGGACACCAAAAAAATAATAGACAAAGACAATTTTTCTCAAACGAAGGTTCAACGGTTGAAGAATGGTTTAAGAACCGTGGTTTGAGAATGGTTTAAGCTAAGACCAAAGCCATCAGCGATGTGAGGAGGTGCGCTCGGCTGCAGCAGTCGTTGGTCTCTTGGGGCTCTCTGCTGTTGCTCTAATCCTAATGAGCTGTCTCTGCTGTTGCGTCTCTGTAGCCTCATCTTCTTTCTCATAACACTCTTACTCTCTTTTTCTTTACTGCTCTCTGAAGGAGCTTCAGATCTCCAACACAGCTTAAGGCTAAGTACAAACATTGTGGTCCAAACCCAACACATGTTTGTTTACCCCACGCTTTATTAAAAACCTGCCTCTTATTCACTCTTTGGCATGTATTTCAGTGTGTGTGTGTGTGTGTGTGTGAGGTGGTAAGACGGCACATCAGCCCACAGATTAGAGGACTTGAAGGAGCTGTGTTGAGCTATATAGTCTTGCAGATCTCTGCCTCTCTGTGTAATACACAGATCAATAGGCAGATCTTGCTGAGCATGTCAACACACTCAGAGGATACTGAATGTGTGTGTCGTTTATGCGTGTGTGCGTGTGTGCGTGTGTGTGTGTGTGCGTGCGTGCGTGTGTATGTGCGTGCGTGTGTGTGTGCGTGTGTGCATGTGTGTGTGTGTGTGTGTGCCCCACAGCGGTATGCAGACAGCACTAAGCTGTTAGGGTGCATCTCTGTCTAGTGATGGAGCTGGATTTGAGCAGCAGCAAGCTGCAGCGTGACGTCCCGAGCTGGCTGGCTGCACGACTGAATGGCTGCACGACTGAATGGCTGAACGGATGAATGGCTGAACGGATGAATGGCTGCACGGATGAATGGCTGCACGGATGAATGGCTGAGTGGCTGAGTGGCGGAAAGCCACTACCTCCATCCAAAAACGTACTGTATTATATTATATACTATTTAATGATAGTAATACTAGCATTTTATAATGTAGTATTTAATGATAGTATTACTAGTTTTCTATTGGAGTCTTTCCCATGAGTTAAAGAAGAGGTGAGCAGGTTAACTCCCCTACGCCCTCACCTGGCAGTGGGTCACCCCCAGACATGCTCCTCTCACACCACGCAGTCACTGTCCTCTGAAGACACAGCAGACTGCAGAAGCAGCTGGCGGAGGAGGGAGGCCTGCCTACCTGTCTGCAGCCAGCCCCTCTGACGTGCGTCATACTCACCACCAGGCCTGTCTGATTTCAGGGAGCGCCACTAGGTTGGAGGTCATATTTATCCCTGCTTTCTTCCATTAGCAGGTAATGCAGTATATTCACTTATTTTTCTAATTGGAAAATGTGAAATGCAAAGCTTGGAATCTTATGATCTTATGCTGTTCCGATTATATTGGATTACTCCTTTGGGATTATGTTTGGGACTTCCCTTCACAGGGTGATTTTCCACGTGTGGATTAATGAATTTCTGGTCCTCATGAATAAATTTGATATCATGCTTTTTTGACTTATCCCTTTTCTTCAGACTGTTATATGACATATGTATACATGTCTGCTAAGATAGAAAAATGTGAGGCAGAGCCAGGGGGCGTGTCCGCCCATCCAGAACGCCCCTCAACCACTGCATGGAACAACAACTGAAGTGCAGAAGTCCCGCCCCCCCCCCCTCCCCCCCGGCAATGTTTACAACTTCTCAGGGGTGTGAATTTGCAGACAAAGCGTTCGACCAATCACAGCAAACTGGGCCCTCTGTCGCTGGTGTCTCTGTCCCTTTAGGCCCCTCTCCGGCCCCCCAGGGCCGTCCCTTTAGGCCCCTCTCCGGCCCCCAGGGCCGTCCCTTTAGGCCCCTCTCCGGCCCCCCAGGGCCGTCCCTTTAGGCCCCTCTCCGGCCCCCCAGGGCCGTCCCTTTAGGCCCCTCTCCGGCCCCCCAGGGCCGTCCCTTTAGGCCCCTCTCCGGCCCCCCAGGGTCGTCCCTTCAGGCCCCTCTCCGGCCCCCCAGGGCCGTCCCTTTAGGCCCCTCTCCGGCCCCCCAGGGCTGTCCCTTTAGGCCCCTCTCCGGCCCCCCAGGGCCGTCCCTTTAGGCCCCTCCCTGGCCCCCCAGGGCCGTCCCTTTAGGCCCCTCTCCGGCCCCCCAGGGCCGTCCCTTTAGGCCCCTCTCCGGCCCCACAGGGCCGTCCCTTTAGGCCCCTCTCCGGCCCCCCAGGGCCGTCCCTTTAGGCCCCTCTCCGGCCCCCCAGGGCCATCCCTTTAGGCCCCTCAGGGCCCAGGGCCGTCCCTTTAGGCCCCTCTCCGGCCCCCCAGGGCCATCCCTTTAGGCCCCTCTCTGGTCCCTCCCCAGCCCCTTAAAGGGTAGACAGCACAGTCACCCGGTCCACTCCGTCCCTTCGATTGGAGCTTATAAAATAGCATTTACAGGTAGTTAATTTGCGCAGTAGAATTTTTATGAAGCTGTCAGCAGTTAAAAATGTTTTTGGGAAAGGCCGGTTGAGCAGGTGACTGAAATGTCGGGTTCCCAGACGATGGAAGACCGGTTTCTACTAACGTTACGTCAATACCAGACTGTAGATCCATCTTAATCACAACGTCAGAATTCACTTAGCAACTTGTTTGAATGTAACATTTATGTATCCTTGTATACCTTTGTACCTTGACTTATTGCTTATGTTTAACTAAATGTATTTGTTAATCACACCCATTGATAAGACCAGTTAATGTTGAAAAGCATCAGACATCTTTCTTGAGTGTTAGGTGTTGTGTGTTTGAAGGCTTGGATCAGAGAACTGGCTCATTGACTCGACCCACATTTCTCCTTCAATCAAAGATGTTCAGACTGAACAGCAGTCAGAGTAGGACGGTTGTAGGGCTATGTTCAGTTCTCCCACTTAAATAAGCCCACATTCTGCCTTGAAAAGGATCACTCAGATCCTAAATAGCAGAAACATTGATGTCATACATACATTGGGAAACCAGATGGTTTAATGAACAGAAAGAACCAAACAGTGCATGAAATTGAACTGATCATTTAATTCACTTCATAAGTGTTCATGTGTTTGGACACTGTCAATGTATGCAGTATTAACCCTGTTCCACAAGGGTGTCCTTTGAGAAACAGCAGGCAAGTCCCCATATTGCCTGAATGGATCCTCTGTGTCTATGGAGGGAGGTGACCTTGACTCCCTGTGTCTATGGAGGGAGGTGACCTTGACCCCCTGTGTCTATGGAGGGAGGTGACTTTGACCCCCTGTGTATATGGAGGGCGGTGACCTTGACCCCCTGTGTCTATGGAGGGCGGTGACCTTGACCCCCTGTGTCTATGGAGGGAGGTGACCTTGACCCCCTGTGTCTATGGAGGGCGGTGACCCTGACCCCCTGTGTATATGGAGGGCGGTGACCCTGACCCCCTGTGTCTATGGAGGGAGGTGACCCTGACCCCCTGTGTCTATGGAGGGAGGTGACCCTGACCCCCTGTGTCTATGGAGGGCGGTGACCTTGCTATATGTGTCTCTCCTAGGTACCTGTACCTGTTGTTCTCTGAGGACGACCACCTCCCCTCGGACCACTGGGTCTTTAACACGGAGGCCCACCCGCTGCCCGTCATCCGGAGGGACAGCACAGACCAGCCCCACAAAGACAAGCCGGCAGCCTAGTCTGCTTGGTTCAAGTTCAAACTCTGGCCCTGCTCAACATATCCAGGGTCCACGGTTGTGTCTGGGCAAACCCTGAGCATGGAGGTTCACCTTACCAGTACGTTCCAATGAATATCATGTTTGACAACTGTGTTTCTCCCCTATGAATGGCAACTGACATTAGGCTTGGTTTAGTGAAGCTTTGAATCCCAGTCCAGCCTGTTGCCTTGTTCTCCTCATTCACCACATGGATTCCTTCAGCCCAAAAGAGCCCCCACCACCACATCTCAGCACACTCCCTGATAGTCCCCCATCGTGTGGCCCCTGGCCCTGGGCCCCCTACTCTCAGTGGGGGTACTGCATCATGGTCCTGGCCCAGAGCAGGAGGTATTCCCTCCTCTATGAGGAGTGTGCTCACACACAGGATGACTTATGCTTTATATCGTAGGGTTACTATCGTATGGTTTGTATCGTATGGTTACTATCTTATGGTTTGTATCTTATGGTTTATATCCCTCGTTTAGCCCTTCTCCCACACTGACGTTGTTCAGTATTTAATGTACTTTGTTTCAAACTTGGACGTCTGTGTTGAGAGCAAGGTTTTCCTGACCAAACATTTAACACTTGTTCAGTCTTCAATTTAGTGCCTTCGCTGCCTGGGAACACAAAACAACATGGAGACGAGCTAAAGAGGTTCAATAGAACTGACCTGGATTGTTTTTCCTTCATGTTGGATTTCTTTAAGGTGGTCTGGTAGCTGATGAATTGAAGGTCAGAGGTTTAAGAATGGCTCATGATTTCACAGGTCCAGTTCAATTTCTCATCTTTTGATTCCATCATATCTTCTCAACATGCATGTGGACCAGCCTCTGTAAAAGCAGAGCTTAATGTTAACGGACCTGAGGGGGGCCACCTTTAGCCACCTGTAGCACACTGCCATCTAGTGGTGACGCAATCTTACTGAAAAGCTTTCGTCCTATTTCACAACGATCCAACGTGAATATAGAACAAAGCAAGTTAATTTCTAAAGATTTAACCTGACCATTACATAATCTTCCTTGTAGCTGCATCCCCATCACATAGCAATATAGGTCAAGTTGTTTATCTTTTGATCACTGATTATTTACAAAAATTCTAATAACATGTCCATATGTTGATGTGCTACGTTGTAAATAACCCAAAGCATAGCACTCTCTTAGCACTGGTCTCACAGCACTCGAGATGTCGAGTTGCAAGAAATCACTGAGCTTAGCTGAGAAGCAGAACAGCCATCTCAATAATGTGGTCATTCAGTGATGACACCAGTTGTTTTATCCAAAATCACACACCATAAATGGCCTTGCATCATCCATGTGGTTTCTAACAAATGACAGCAAATGACAGCTTGCTTTGCACATATTATATATTAGATCATATAATATGACTTCACCGAACATCTGAGAGAAATGATTGTGATTTGAATTGACTGAGAATAAAGAGGGATATGGGAGGAGTCAGTTTAATGGGAGGAGTCTTCCGTATCCACAGGTTAATCCTCTCCATAGAGGAGTAGAGTTTACAGCACCACCCTTCATGTCTTGCCCTGTCCTCTGCCTGTGCTTTCCAGAGCCCTGTACACAATCTAGTAGCAAACGCATTCAGATCTCCTTCTCATCACTGTGGCTCCATCTGCAATATCTTTGGTTTGTTTGTTTCCTTAGTTGAGGTTTATGGTTTAATTTGTATTCATATGCCGATGTTTAAAAATATATATATATATTTAGCTTGTTAATTTATTCTATAATTGTTCAAGTAGGATGTGGACACTGGAACACACTAGAAGTCCTCCAGGTGTGTTCATGGGATTAATGTGATGTTCTTGGACATTAAGATGACATCAGGCACCACCACCACCATCTGCTGGACAGCACTGGTTTGGACTTCAGGCTGCTTACTTTTGAGGGACCAGTAGGACTAACCAGTAGGACTCGCCAGTAGGACACACTGGTTATGGTGTGATAAAGTACACATCGAATGCAATCAATAGATTCATGTCGGGGTTTGGGGAGACAGAGGTTAACGGATGTGTCCTCCACTGTGAATGGACGGCTGTAGGCCATGCCACGGTCCTGGTATTTTGTAAGTTTGTGTCTTTTCTTATCTTGTGTTATTTGCTTTAGTGGGATATTTTCTGTCTTGGAAAGCACAAAAATGAAGCTGTGTACCGGCTCAATGCTGATGGCAGACATTTGCAATGTGCAATACATTCAGAGATGTGGTCCACTCTATTCTTTGGACAGGTAGATTTGGTTGCAGTACAGAAACCTTTTCAGTCCCGATGTCGTCCACCGGACACACGGTAGACGTGGGCTTTTCTCACACATCCAACCTTTTGTAATGACACCTAATGTACGTTTTGTACATCTTAAGTATGTGTTACAGTTGGGCAACACTGTTTAAACTCAGTCTGGTGAAAGAAGTATAACAGTCACTTTTAATAATACTTTAGATAACTAAATTGGGTATTGTGTTGATATTTATTGATGCTTAGGACCAGCGTTAGGAATGTACCTGGTAGAGACCAGGGAGTCTCCACTGCCTCCCGTTACAACGTGCTCCTCGCTGCACGCTCCACTGAGGCGCAGCCCAGAGATCTCACCTTGTGTCGGGTTCTCCTTCCTCGTGAAGACACCGTATCAAACACATCATGGCTTTTTGGCCACCAGATTAGCTTTAATTTTCTTTTCTGGAAATAAAAAGGTGTCAAATCTCGAAATAGGAATTATGGCTGACCTGATGACAAGTGAAAATGACTAATCAAAATGTTCAAGTCATTCCACAACTTGATAAAAACAATGTGTGGTGGCTTATTAGCCTATGAAAGATGGGTTGGAATCATACTAGACACTGTGATTTGCTGTATGTAAATGGTTAGCATAGGTCTTGATTAGAGTTGCTGGCTAAAATCATGTCTTACAATTATGTTATGTTATTAAAAAATGCAAATTGAGAGGATGGCCTTTCATATTTGGACCATGCTGAAGGGAGTAAATGAGAGTTTTATTTGTAGGCCTCTGATTGTTATATATTGGCATTAAGATGCTTAAACGTGTAACCTTTTACAAACTTGACGCTTATCTTCTTTCTAACATCTTTGTCATATATGATTTTGTTTATTCTTCAAAGCAGGTTGATTGTGGTGATACTTTCAATATTGATTATTGATTTGTCGCATTCCAATGCCTTTCTATTGTGAATCTATCCTTTATAAAAAGCTTTAAGTGTGGCGACCCAGCCTCAGAAATGGAACTGCAGGCCGTACCACTGGTGATCATTCCGCTGCACATATTTGGCATTGGCATTTGTTTGCAGTATTTTCATTTTGTTTGGAATTGTTTTGTGTTTTGGTCTTTATTTTTGTGTTTATTATTGGAAAAATGTAAATATTCCATTAAGACAAAAAAAACATTCTACATTTATATTAAAATCGAATGAGCTTCGAAATTAAGAATGATATTAAGAGCAGCAAACTTTTCAAATGAACTATATTTGTTACAATTCTATTGTGAATAAAACAATCTTTTAATAATTTGTATCATGAGTGTTCTGCGCCTTGAATCATTATCTGCTAATACTTTATATATATATATATATATATAGTACACATACACCATCGTACACTTCTGACTAAGTGTGGCTGAGAAGAATTGCAGATGAGGGAATGTGGCTGTTTAGTTTATATTAACCCTTGAATTTAATTATTTGTTGAAAATTGGAAATTATGGACATATTTATGGTACTACATTTTTGCCTTAGTACAGGAACTTGTACCTTGGATTTGGTACAAGTCATATGTACTTGATGTTTATATTCTGATGCTCATCTAGTTATCAAATGTGGCCTGTGTAACATTTAATTACTTGGCTTCAACCCTAGGCTCTGTTCAGTTCAGCTTTAACAGTGCACAATAAGTGCATTTAGTAAGTGGTCTGATATAGGTTTAATGTATAGCTTTCTAATAAGCCAATTATAATTAAATCGAAATAAAAGTCCAGGGACTGGATGTCCAGTTAAAACATCAGTTTGAATGAGTTCTTAAGTCCCAGCCTTAATTGTGGCCTACTCTTTTTTTTGTTTGTGTGTTTCTGTGTAGGTGTTTATTACACAGAGCATTATCAATTGGACTACAAGTTGAAAGGCAGTTGTTATTGAATTTGTTATTGACTTCCGGTGGTGAATTATTTTTCATTATAAAACAGGTGGCTTAAATCAAGCGATCTGATTGGTTCCCAACATTGTATAATGAGCGTATACACACAGAGTTCCGTATCACTCCGCGCCTAACTTGAACTGTTATTTATATATCGAAGCAATGGAAAAATGTTTTTGATTGATGATTGATGGAGAGGATGGAAATGTTGTAAAGCAACAGGCTCAGGGTGAACTGCTCGATAGTGAGTTAGTTGGTGAACCGAGCTACTGTCTCTAGCCTTCTCTCTGGAGGACGCTACAGTGTGTTGCTTAGCAACCGTCGCCCACTTTGCAGGCAGCCAGGAGGGACTACTTTTTTGTATTCGTTAAAAAAATGCTTTTCCGACTTTCTCGCTTTTTCAAAATTGAGGGTGTCTATGACTTTCATTTGGCCATTAATACATAACCGTTTTATAAAAGCAATAGATGACGTCAGTCAGTGAAATGTGCTCATTATACCACAGTTAAGGGGGTAGAACAACGCCCCTTAACTGTGGTATTATGAGCACATTCCACAACTTGTTGTGATCTATTGCTTAAATAATGACCGTTGCTAAGCATATAATGACCGTTGCTAAGCATATAATGACCGCTGTCAAGGATAGTAGAGTGATTCACGTCTCTCGTATCACTCCGCAAGTAGTCCGGTAACTTATCAACCCCAGCATACTCGGTCGCTAAGCGACGTCAACGTCTTTGGCGGGCTGTTCCTCTGCTGATCAACACGACGGATGGTCATGACAAACTCAATGGTAGATTTGCTCGTTGTTCTGGGGAAGCTGCTGTCATTTTCTTCGTTACAAGAGGCCTGATCTACAGGCGGAGGTAAACTGACTGTTATTTAACAGTCAGTTAACCTCCACCCGTAGATCAGGGCCCTTATCTCTAAAGAATTTTTGTGCAAAAAGTCGCTCCTAGCGGCCAAATTCTAAGAAAATTCTCAGAGGCATGACGTTTTCTTAGAATTTCCCCTAAAAGTGACACGAA
>JAOPUD010000098.1:17011671-17025641 GCA_027122715.1 Trisopterus minutus
GAGGACATTTTAACCACGATGGTTGAATTAATATCAGAGGGAGACTGCAGCTCGCAAGCGACCTCCCACACGAACAACGGAATCATATGATTTTTTTTATATGCCTTGTGATAGGGTTGCCGGCGTTTGATTGTAACCTATGTAACAGACTCGCAAACTTTTCCCTTGCGAACTTTTCCCTTACGGCAACTCACGAGGGACACAGTCTGTTACACTTACATTGCGGCTGCGCAGTTTTTTGTGTTTTAATAAAACACATCCAATATCACTGAATGTCCAGCTGGTGTCTCTACTGAGGCTATAGTAACTATAGTAATGACGCTCGTAGCGCTCTACGAGTACCCCTGGAGGCATCGTTAGCAACGAGGGTTTTAACGACGCTCGTTAGCAACGATGCTTTCGAGAAACGGGGTGAAAACTCAAAGACGCTCGTACGATGGACTTCACGATCCACGTAGGCTAATGATTCTTTCGGGAAACGGGGCCCAGTCCCTACTATTCTAGCCACTATCTATCGCCCACCCAAGCCCAACAACAATTGTATGAATGATTTTTCCTCCTTTTTAATATCCATCTGCTCCATGTCCCCTAATGTCATAATACTGGGTGATATTAATATTCACATGGACCAGCACCAACACCAGCACCAACACTCTCACAAAGGACTTTTCTTCAACCCCCGACAGTTTTGGTTTACAGCAATATATTGATTTTCCCATAAACAACAAAGGTCTCATCCTGGACCTCATCTGTTGCTCTGGTTAAACTCCTTTTAACTGTATTCCTACTGGTCTGCCCATCTCTGACCCCAAAAGAAATCCACCTCGCTCCATCTCATTTCATAACATCAGGAACATTGACTGTATCTATCTGCTGTCTCTGCTGGAATTAACAATCTCGCCATAGACAAATTAGCCAACACCGATGATCTGGTTTCACTTTACAATGATGGACTTCACAATCTCCTGGACACTCTCGCTCCCCTGAAAACCCGGTCTGTTTCTTTCACTCACTCTGCGACCTGGTGCATTTTACATTTTACGGATTTACTGTACATAAGGACATTTACGAAAACCACATACTCCACTACAAGGATGCCCTCTCTACAGCCAAATCCAAATACTATGCCCATCTTATTTCATCTGATGAAGGAAACACCGGTGCCCTGTTCTCCACAATCAAAAAAGGCAAGGCAAGGCAACTTTATTTATACAGCACTTTTCATCCATAAGGCAGACTCAAAGTGCTTCACATATAAAAATTGTCATACGATAAAATAGAATAAAAAAGTGGTGTTCCCCAGGGCTTAATCCTGGGACCCCTCCTTTTTATAATTTATCTACTCCCCCTTGGCTTTATTTTTAGGAAACATGCTATGCAGATGACACCCAGCTCTACCTGTCCACCAAACCCACCTCCATGCTCCCACTGTCTTTCCTCTCTGACTGCTTGGATGAAATTAAAACCTGGTTCTCTCACAACTTCCTCGAACTCAACAGTTAAAAAACTGAAATTCTCATTGTTGGCTCCAAATCCACCCTATCAAAATGTTCCAATTTCCCCTCACAATCAACAACTCCAGAGTTCCTCCTTCCCCTCATGTCAAGAGTCTGGTGGCATCCTTGATGGCACACTTTCTTTTGAAAAACACATCAATAATCTCACCCAGTCTGCTTACTTTCACCTACGCACTATCCACCGTCTTCGTCCATCACTCACACCCAACAGCACTGCAACTCTCATACACGCCCTTGTCACTTCCCATATTGACTATTGCAACTCCCTCCTCTCTGCTCTACCGCACAAGTCTATCCGTAAACTTGAACTGGTCCAGAACTCTGCTGCCCGTGTTATCACCAGGGGCCTCATTACAGAGACTTCCTAACTCTGAAATCTGAATATTGTGAATATTATACAAAAGTATAACATATTCTAAACTTATTTAATTATTTTCTGTGTATATATCAGGCTGCAGGGCAACAATCTGACAGCCTGCATGAAAATAAGCATAAATGGTCCACCTGTAAAAGAGTGCACCCCCCCAATTGTGCACTCTTCACAGCAGTTTCAAAGCCAACGAGCAGTTTCACAGCCAATGAGTCAACCTCATGGAGGCCACCATCATGTTCTGTCACATACAATTTTATAGTTTTCTCTGAATTAAAAATTTCATGATGTATGTTTTCTATGGAGTTATGTTGAGTATGATTATTTCCAAGAAATGGTGAAAAAGTATTTGGAAGTATTAATGTATTAATGCTGAAGATGTTTGATATGCTAAGAGTAAAGCATGTATGTTTAAGTTGCTAGTAAAAGAGAGATGTTATTATCAACAGAAAAGTTAGCTGAGTTTCTGTGTAAACAGTTTGTGTTATTACATGTTATACTGATGTAAGTTATCATCTAAGTCGAGGAGGGGTGTAGTGTATTGAAACCCACGTTAGATACACGATGACGTCACGTCATGGGTGGTTGTTCGTTACCAGAAGTATGTGAATAAAGGTCCCAGCGTTGTAATGTCTTCAGTGTTAGTACGGGTTAAAACACAACAAAAATTTAATTATTTGTACATCTTTTAGAGAGTACTACTTAACTGAGTAGTCAGTTTCTATAAGCAAGATATTTTGAATGGGTAATTGTCCAAATTGTAGACAATTGTACCTACTCAAATGCATAGATTGGCAATTTGTTCAAATGAATGACAAATTCAAATCTGTTATGAATTGCCCAGTGGTTTGGAGGTTTGCACATTTTGTTTTGTAAATATTCATTATCATTTGAGAATTGTGCCAAAGCAATTGAGAAAGACTGTAATGATTAGGAAGTGAATGAATGGGTGAATCTATCTTTGTTCCAAAGAATCGCGGATTAGTCCCTATTTTAAAAACATTGACAGATGCTGTTCTCCCATGGAACATGATATGTTTGATTGGAGTTTCATTCTCCTTCACAGCGATGATGGATGTGTTCCTTACAAGTGAAGAGTTCCTCACCTCTACACATCTCCATAGTCTCCTGGATATCAATCCCAGGCCGTGTGCTAATGGGACAGAAGGCCAGGATGAAGTCACATGGTTCCGATGACGTCATCTCAGTATGACCTTGGTTCTTCAGTTGTTTAACCAAATCATTGTCAGCATTCAGCTTTAATCCATTCACTGCGGTGAACTTATATTTCGGGAGGTCTGTGAAAATAGAAATCTGCTGTCAAAAGGTATCTAACATAAATACAATTGTAGTGATCATTTAAAAACATTGCTAGCTTTCCCTTTTTTCTTAATTCTGGGTAGCTGTATAGTCGGATTTGTCCTGATCTCAAATATATCATCCATTGTCAGAACTTTAAACATGCCTATTTACAACACAAACTATGACACAACACATACAAACAGTTAGGTTTGTGGAACTGGGACAACGCAGTGATGTCTGCTCCACTATGTAGCACTTAATATGTTTGTTCACTCCATCAGGATACTTTGAGAATCAACATTAACCTGCCCTAGCTCATTCATTAGCTCAGGAGGTAGAGCGGGTTGGCTGGTAACTGCAAGGTTGCTGGTTTGATCCGAGTGTCGTGGTGTCCCTGAGCAAGACGCCTCACCCTGACTGCTCCTGACCAGCTGGCTGTCGCCCTGAGTGGCTGACTCCGCCGTCGGTGTGTGAATGTGTGCATGAATGGGTGAAGGTCAGTCAACAATGTAAAGCGCTTTGGATAAAAGCGCTGTATAAATGAGGACTATTTACCATTTAATTTATACATGAGCACACAATGTGCCAACTTCACCAAATACCGGAAGACAAAAAATAATGTACGCAGTCTTGTACCTTTCGTTTTCAAAATATTTTTTTGCCCTGAGTCAAATGTTTTATGGTCACGACTACCTTGACGAACGATTGGCTCGGCTCCAGGCTTAAAATTCTTTTTTTCGTCTATTATTGCTGTCCTGTCATTGAGCCAGCTCCTTTAGCAAGACCAGCTAGCAAAAGACGTCAGTGTGGTCTTTGCTTGTATGTGTCCTTTCTTTCTTTTGTGCTCTTCCCCAGATTATTCTAGGATGAATAAACTGCTAGAGTGTAAAAGCAACCGTCTGTATTGTTACAAAATAAACCCAACGTGGCCAAGTGTTGTATTTTTAGTCGAGAACCTGTGCTGGAATGTTAAACATATTCTTTGGTAAGGGGCCCAAGGTAGCATTTTCTATTTAACCAGGCCTCTATTTACTACCTGGTTACAGTATGAAGACAAAATGTCATCACGTGATCAAGTGTTATAAGTGTCTTAAAAGAGGTACTCTGTAGGACATTTACAACACAAACCATGACACAACACATACAAACAGTTAGGTTTGTGGAACTGGGACAACGTCATGATGTGTACTCCACTATGTATCACTAAATATGTTTTTTTATTGCTATAAGCACGCCATCGGGAACCAGATACTTTGAGAACCACCGGCAGTAAAAATCTAAATAAATAAATATTTCCCTGCACATTGCTTCTTAATGTACACTTGAGCATACAATGTGAATTAATACGGAACATATACCTACCCTAGGTCATTAATTAATCAAATTTACCTGGAAGCATCGTCAGCAAATATAGGAAGCCGTTTACCAAGGCTGCCATAATGAAAATCAACCCTGAAATGAAATGGTTAAAGGTTTAATGAAAAGGTTTCTGAACATAAAACAAGTATTTTTCAGAGAACATTTGTTAAGATGACTTACAAGACCAGACCAATTTCATAATTTAATAACTAGAATCGTCACCATCATCCAAAATGTGATGTCAACAGATCAAAACTTGTCGGAAAGCCTACAGAATCTATAGATAGTTAATGTGACAATTAAATTATTAAAAATAGACTTGGAGCAAAGATTTACCGAGGAACTATTTTTTTGGGAGCATGCTTTTCAAGTAGTTCTCTGCCCCACCTGCCCATATGGGCGGCACAAGCCTGCTTTTGTGCTCTTCCCCAGATTTTTCTCGGATAAATAAACTGCTAGGGTGTAAAAGCAACCGTTTGTATTGTTATAAAATAAACCCAACGTGGCTCTTCTTCAGAAAACATTTGTTAAACTACTTACCAGACCGGCCCCCCGTCAGCCATTTGAGGTGACTACTGGCTTTAGCCATCTGAAAAAATAGAGAGAATAGATACTTCATGAGTGTAGTTTTTACATTGTTGTATTTTGGCAATAAGACTTGTTGTTAAGTTATGTTAACAATAAGTTATAAAATGCTGAAATGAAGGTTATTCGGTTAGAAATGTTGTAGTTTGGGTATTAGATGGTGAAGTTGAGGCAGTCTAGTAGTCAGAGATGGTTGGTTTAGTTGTGACGTTAGAGGCTGTGTTTCATCAGTTCAACATGCTGCTCCTGACAGTCCACCACGGAGCCAACCTCAAGTCAATGAATCAGCTCTGTTCAGTGTTAATTATGTCTGTCTTGTGTCATCGAAAGAAAGTTTAAATTGCAAAAGTGAAAAATGTCATGTCTTTTTTTTTCAAAACCTGTTCATTTGCCTTATATGATCTTAAACATGGACATATGTGCCATTAAACACTGTTACTGAAATAAGTCCACAATTTAGAGCAAATCTGTAAAATCCTGTGTTCCTCTTCAAAACACTGAACAGTGTTGCTGCAAACACGCCATCTGCTGTACGCAGGTGGCGTTCTGTTCGTGACGTCAGGGTGCCTGCTCCGACGTAGTCTGACGTCACAACCAAGAGGTACCGGGTACAGGTTTTCTGGCCGTGTGTGTGCGTGTGTGTGTGCGTCAGTCACCGCGTCCGGATGAGGGTTAGGCTTGCGGACACTAGTAGTATAACGCCACGGTGTGTATGGATTATATAGCTCATAGGCCCTACACAACGACGGTACCAACAAAGTATCTTACAGTTTAATCAAACCTTTCCGTATGAATGTGTTTCCCTCTCAGCTGAGCCAGGGTGCCGCCCTGCTCAACACGACACTGATCCGCTATGTAAGTACAGCTCCAGCCCCAAACTCCTCCAAACCAATGACGTTTTAGCTCATTGATATTCTACAGCAGTGAGTTGTATACGGAGTCATTCTACTTACCATCTTAAAGTGTTTTTCTTACTGTGCTGTGTTCTTTCTGCTCTGCGTTCTGCGTCTGTCTATGACCATACTTTCACTTTTACTTTCCACCTCCCGGTTGCAGCGTGCGGATTAAGGAGGAGCCATAGCTCCCCGGTGGTGACGTGAGCTCCCATGGAAACATGGTCTGTATCATTTTGGAGGAGCTCTAAAATATTGATATGATACCCAAATAAATGCAATTTTTTGGTCATGGTTTTTCCTCAAAGGTGCACAATAAGTGAAATAAAATGATATTTTGAGTTTATTATTCATGAATAAAGTAGCCCAATGCGTGTCATTCCCGCGCTGGAAGCGTGGGGGCGCTGCCTGCAGCCCGCTGCCCGCTCACACCAGCTTGTTTAGGAACGCGCTTAAAGACCGTCACCTGCGCGCCGGTGGAGCGTGTGGCGTTGCGTCTCTCCAGGCAGTGAGCGGGTTGTGTTGTGTTAAAGCTGTTTCATTAATAATAATGTCATATTGTTCGTGGTTAGGCTGCCGCTATAGGCTGGCTGCTCTGTATACAGCCCTACGATAGGCTACAGCCCATGTGAAACAATGTACGTTTTTGAGAACGTCATTTTAAGTTGAGTCAATGGTCTGTGCTATGGTCTGTGTCACGGTCCTAATGGTTAGGGTTAATCTGTCAGAGGAGTATTCCATCAAAGTCGCTAACGAAAGCGGCGCTTAGTTGATTAAACCCGGTTAGAACTAGCGCCAACTTCCGCTTGGCTCAAGCCGTTCATCAACGCAGCTCAGCCGCGCCCTGCTCAGGTCAGTTCAGCCAGGCTCAGGTTAGTTCAGCCAGGCTCAGGGTATCGTGGATTACGCGCGTTCATGAGATATGGAACCAGGCCAGAACCCGGAATGTGAATCATGGATCAAATGTCCGAAAAGGACCGAGGGGATCTTTTCCAGCGGCGAACAGAAGCTGCTTGTGGAGGTCTATGAGGAGCGCAAGCATATAATAACTCAAAGAGGGAACACCGTCACCATTAATAAATACAGGGCGCCTGGCAAAAAAAATCGCCAATCTGTTTAATGCATAAGTAGTATGCATTCATATGTATTCCATATTACATATTTTAATTGAATATTGTCCATGGATTTGTATTCCGGGAGATAGTCTCGAGATAACATGTCGGACTTGCACCCCGTGGTTCAATCTTCACGCAATTAGTAATATAGGAAGGATTATTGGAGAAATCAAATAACTTTTCATGCCATTTATTTTCCATTTCTTTGAATATTCTAAATTGATTAACCATAGTATTTATCTCAACAGAAGTTGAGATCGTTATTATTTTATTTGCATCATTTAATCTTGGACCCTTAGTGAAAATATTCGGTGTTTGTACTTCATAAATGTACATTCATACAAAATCATGAGGACTAGTTGTGGGAAAAATAGTCTGCCTAGTTACTTGAACAGATAAACTGAGATGGAGAGGAGATAAAATTGTCGGTGCGAGGGCCTCGGATTTATTTAGTAAGGTGACAAAGGTTATACTGGGTTATAAAGCGTAAGAGATCGATCAAGCAAAAATGTCTAAGTCCCTAACAGCGCTTCGCCTCCGTGGAGGTTCTGCTCCAAATGAGCGTGATGTTCTTCTGTGTGTATCAGTCTTATGTGTTCCTTCTAACGAGCTGTGTGTGTGGAGGCTGGTGTGGGGGCACCTGCCTGGCCTTGAGCCCCCCGGGCTGTGGCCGAGTGTTATCAGTAGACAGACTCCTGTTATGTCAATGAGTGCGTCCATTGTGTGAGCATCTGACGGCTCCTATCGTTGGGACATGTGGCCTTCGGCTCGGGCCTTAACATGAAAAAAAGCTGCCTATATCTGTGCTGTAGATGTGGTGTGTTTGTTAGGTTATTTTGCCCATCACTAGGCTTGGCGGAACCTTCTGATGGTACACTTGTTGCAGACAGATGGACTTCTCTGAAACACAGCTCAAGTTAGCCTGACAGAGTGCCTGCTTCCGACCAGGTTAGTTTGGTCGGATAAGTTGCCATGGTTACTTAGCGGAGATTCACTTAAGCTACGTTAATGGAACGCAAATCTAGCTGAAAGAAGTGAGGCTAAGCATAATAAGCCCGGTTTTGCATTTAGCTCAGTTGATGGAACACCCCTCTGGCACTTGTCCTGTTTCGAAGGCTGAAGGAACATAACAAAAGTGATCCAGGCAACCCGTAACCCGGTCAAACCCGCAACTCACTACCTCGATGTAACTGGTACCAGATCGATGTAACTGGTACCAGATCGATGTAACTGGTACCAGATCGATGTAACTGGTACCAGATCGATGTAACTGGTACAAGATCGATGTAACTGGTACCAGATCGATGTAACTGGTACCTGATCGATGTAACTGGTACCAGATCGATGAACTCCCAGTTACAGCTCCTAACTTACGGACAAAAAATTGACCCTGGAACACAGCAACAACAACAACAACTCCTGTTTTGCCAAAAACCGATGCACTGCACTGTAGATACCTATGCTCCCGCGATACAGAAAGACTTTTATTGTTGGCATATTTTGTGTATTTTCAAAAAAAAAGTCACTTGCCCGGACGGGCAACTACGTGTCACATTTTAGTTGCCCGATCACAGAGTTCACCTGCCCGGGGCAGGAACAGGGAACAGGGGAACCGGCAACCCGGAGAGCCACTCATTTCTGGCTGGATCTCATCAATCCCTGGGGCTCTGCCACTGCAGGCTACCGCCCCTCGAGGAACCTAAGACCCTGAGGCCACAGCTCACCGCGCAGCTTCAGCTATGGAGGCTTTAAACACCGCCCACTCCGGCTCGATGCCCCCAACCTCCACAGGAATGCCAGAAAAGCTCCAACGGAGGTGTGAGTTGAAGATCCCTAGGACAGGGGCCTCCTCCAGGCGTTCCCAAATAGAGTCCAACCCCTATCCAGGAGTACGGTACCAGAGCTGAGACTGTGTAGAGGTAAGCCCCACCAGATCTAACCGGTAGCTCCACCTCCCTCACAAGCTCTGGTTCCTTCCCCCTCCACAGTGAGGTGACGTTCCACCTCCCCAGAGCCAGCCTCTGCCGCTCAGGTCTGGTCCGCAGTGCACACGACCCCAGCGGGTCCTCCTGCTGGTGGTGAGTCCACAGGACGAAGACAGGGGGGGCCACGTGCCACGTGCCACATAGCTTGCTTCCTCAGGGTCTCTCCTCCTCTTGCTTTCTTAATCAGCCTCAACATAATTGCGAGCACAAGAGGAGGAGACATCTCCAAGCACTACAGAGAAGGACCTGTTCGACAGATAGGAGATGAACCAATCCAGTGCCACATCACTGATGCCAACATAATTCTTCAGTCGGCTGATTAAAACATTATGGTCCACTGTGTCAAAAGCTGAGCTGAGGTCAACCACATTGAAACAATCAGATCATTGAAAACAATGATCTGATTGTTGTTCAAAAAGGAAATCATTTGAATGGAGACAATGCTTTCTAAGATCTTTGATAAGAATTGCAGCTTGGAGATGAGTCTAAAATTACTTAAAACAGAGGGATCTAGAGAGGGCTTCTTTAAGAGGGGGTAAGCAGTGGCATGTTTTAAACAGGAGGGGGAAAGACCAGAAGACAGAGAGCAGTTTATAATAGCTAAAATATTTGGAGCAACAGTCTGAAGTACAGCTTCAGACCAACCAAGGGCAGGAGGATGATTTTGAAAGTCCAACAGTGTGTTCCATGGTTGACAGAGAGATTTCACTGAAGTGGGTTAATGTTGAAAGTGGGCAGGAGTCAACAAGCTCTCTGCATTCAGTGTTAAAGTGCTGCCCAATCTCCACTATCTTGTTACAAAAATGGCAGGTTTTCTTATATCTGATTGGAGTTATATGATCTGAAATATTTGTGCAAGAGCAGTGAAAAATACAGACAAGCTCCTCTATGGTAAGGCCATGTTGTTCACCGCTGTTAGAAAATGTGTTTGAGGCAATGAAGGCGTGACAGAAGCGAGGAACAGAGAGTGAATTAGGGGGCGGGAGTGAATCAGTGTGGTGGATTTGGGCTCAGCAGAGAGGGATGGAACCTGGAAGAGCACTGCGTTGGGATCAGTGACAGCAAAATCGTCCAGATTCACATCATCCACACAAAAACCATGGGAAAGCACAATGTCAAGTGTGTGCCCTTTGTCATGGCTGGGGAGCTTCACATGTTGAGTCAAATCAAAAGAATCTAAAAGTTTGATAAAATCAGAAGCAAACAAGGAGTAAGAAGGGCAACAAACATGGATATTAAAATCACCAAGAATAAGGACTCTTTGTAACATAATGACTGATAAAAGGTCAGAAAATGAAAGGTCTGAATAAAAATTTACTAATAAATGTAAAAAGAAGTTAGTTTAGGGGGTCTGTAGATTAAAAATTTATTTCAATTTATTGTTTACAATAAAACCAAGACACTCAAAGGTGGAGAAACAGCCAAGCAAGACTGGAGAGCAACTAAAAACATTTGTGTGTATTACTGCAAGGCCACCCCCTCGTCATTCTTGGAAAAATAAATATTCTGGGGGATGACTCAATGAGAGGGGCACATTCATCAGGATGTATCCAAGACTGTGATACAAAAGAAGTCAATATTGTTGGTCATGATAAAATCTGGGCAGATAAATGACTTATTGGCAAGGGATCTTACATTAGGTAAGCAAAAAAGAGCTGATTCAACAACAGGGATTGAATAAGTGGTTTTAACTGAGGTGATTGTTTCTGTATGGACTGAGTAGATGTTGGACCCGCGCTGTCTGGGACAGGGTTAGGTTAGCTGTGAGGCTCACAGCCAGAATGCTGGGCGGGGTCTTGCAGGGGAAACC
Organism: Trisopterus minutus; assembly: GCA_027122715.1. NCBI lineage: Eukaryota > Metazoa > Chordata > Actinopteri > Gadiformes > Gadidae > Trisopterus > Trisopterus minutus. The sequence goes on from JAOPUD010000098.1 coordinate 17,022,608, forward strand.
ATAAATTAAGGCTAAAATAAATAAAATTAATAAAATTCCCAATCAATATTCCTGTTACTTTCCTGTTAAGATGCCGCCCATCATATTTAAACAGGTCCTTCTCCGTCCAGAAGGAATCAAAATGACTAATAAAACTAAGACCAGTGGCAGTAGTAACATTTAGCATCAGGTGTAGATTAAAAAGACGGCTAAAACGTTCAGAGCTCTTGGTCATGGTGGGAATAGGACCGGACAAGACGCATCTCTTTCCCAGGCTTTCAAGTGTGGAGGCTAGAGACTCAAGTTCATAATGCAGCTTAATGCATTCCCTGGACATGACGTAATTTGTGCCAGCGGGGACTATCGGTGTGGACAGAGGGTGGATGTCCAGGAGAGCTGGAATCATTTTGGTAAGATCAGCTGTCTTGCCTCCTGAGAGACGTAAGTAATAGCACCAGGAAGCTTCACGAATCTGAAGATAGAGTCTCCAACAATTAAAATCTCTGGTCGCTCAGTTTCAGGGTTGTCTGTCCAGTGACGTCTTACGCAACATCATGGGTAAATCATCAGGGTAAATTAAAAGCTTTGATCTGCGACCATGGCCGGTCGTTAACGAGCTGGCTGAGTACAGGTGAGCTGAGTGAGTCATTACTGAAGTTTGTGAGGGGGAAGACACTGAGATAGTAACAGGCGGCTGTTGTGAAGGAGAGGATGACACTGGAGCTGACACTGAGTGGAACAGGTTGTCAGGCTCAGACTGCAGGAGTGACAAACGGGGACGTTTGCACCTGGGGGGGCCCAATGAAAAGGGCCAGCGAGCCCGTAGACGAGGGAAACTGGCAGGCCGGACACGGTCCACTCCACGAGCAGGAGGTGGAATAGAGGAGAGGACAAGCTCTGGGGCAAGCTCAGCCAGAGGAGAGAAGTTAGTAAGTGGGATGTCATCAACGCCGATACTAGACGAGTCGTATAGGGAAGGGAGATCTTTTTGCGACCCTTAACGAAGTTAAGGGTTGCCCTTGGTCGCCCTTGACGACCCTTGAAGTCAGGCCAGGGACATCAGCAGGAGTAGCCGCTGCCTCAGAGGCCAGGGGCCGTTTGCTACCGGAACACAGCTCAGTCTGCCTGAGGAGGTCCTCCAGGAGCCGCTCAATGGGTTGCAGTCCATTTTTTAACTCAGCAATCTCCGCTTTGCTCAGTGAAGTGGCGTCCATCTCTCCATAGACACGGAGGTAGGTAAGTAGGTTAAAAACCAGTGATTCTCCGTTGCTGTTTTGAGGACACAGATTGTGTTGTCACCGCTGAGAAAAGTTATTGAAAACAACTTAAAATCCACATCTAATAATGGCCACACCCTGCTGCTCCTTGGACAACGGTTAGAACAGATGCCACAGTGACACAGCACTATGAGATGGTGGAATGCATTCAATACATCCCATGTAGTATTATCTCCTCCTTTAAAGCGTCTCTAAAGCACTTCATTGTGTTAAAAAAAATTGTTTGTAAAGTATGTTTGTGAATGTTTTCAAACTCTTTTTCTGTTCTGCAATAGACCCACCTTTGCAAAACTCCTTCCACAATTGTGTATGCTGCAGCCAGGTCCATCCTTTTCTGCTGCAGTGCATCAGAAGCCCTTGCAGTTACCTGGAAGATTGGTCAGGTGATCTCCAGACACAGAAAAAACTCCAAATGAATGCCATTGAGCAGGCTCACCAGGTGAAGGGTCTGCGGGAACTTGTGTCATTTCCTGAAGGAACTTCATAAGACTTGAGTCTTGAGGGCCATCTCTCTGCAGGCCCGCTGGGTGTCTGTTAGCTTCTGAAGCTCCAGTGGGCGTTGACCAGGGTGAATTAGTTTCTGTGTCTCAATAAATGCACAGTGCCGTTTTGATGAATTGGTCAAAAGCGTAAAGAATTTCAACTAAATTGAAAAATGAGAGAAAGGTGATGTTCGACTTGCACTTTCCACCAACACCAGGTTCAGGCGATGCAGCTACAAGGCCTTGGGATTTAGTCTGAGAATTCTTGAATGAAGACCCTTGTAGCAACCACTCATGTTTGCAGCCCCACCACAACCTTGACCACAGATATTCTCCACTTTGAGGCCATTTTCTTCCAGTAACGCCATCGCCAGATTTTCGATAACATCTCCACTTGTTGAATGAACATTAAACACCTCAAGAAAGCGCTCCTTCATTTTCAACACTTTATGAGGATTTCTAACATTAATATGAGTTCCCCTAACCTGCCTATGGTCCCCAGTAGCTAGAATGTTTTCTGTGTGTTAGGTGTAAAACCAGCAGAAGGTATCCTGCTCTGCCTTTGAAAAACGCGTTGCCGCCACACCCATACCGACCCGGCGGGCAGCGGGGCTCCGGCGGGAGACGACCCCGGACCACAATCCCGTTCTCCTCCATGTCGCGGTTCAGTCTGGACTTAATATTGAGGTGGAAGTGGAAGAACCAGAGGCGTCTGAGAACCCAACGCAGTCGTTTGAAATTCATAAGATCATCCGGCGGCGCAAACAGCTTTTGACCCTGATAATATATATGATATTATATGGATGTCTAATGTGATATGATATTATTTAGATATAGAGCTCCAGGACTCCTGCCGGAGCACCGGGAGTGTTCAGTGTTCCACCGTGAACACGACCGCATGGTACCATGTGGTACCGCACGGTACCTCATGGTACCATGTGGTACCGCACGGTACCTCATGGTACCATGTGGTACCACACGGTACCGCACGGTACCGCACGGTACCGCACGGTACCTCGTGGTACCATGTGGTACCGCACGGTACCACACGGTACCACACGGTACCTCATGGTACCATGCGGTACCACATGGTACCATGTGGTACCGCACGGTACCATGCGGTACCACACGGTACCATGTGGTACCGCACGGTACCTCATGGTACCATGTGGTACCGTGTGGTACCACATGGTACCGTGAGGTACCGTGCGGTACCGTTCGGTACCACACGGTACCATGTGGTACCGCACGGTACCTCATGGTACCATGTGGTACCGTGTGGTACCACATGGTACC
>JAOPUD010000098.1:17034737-17045037 GCA_027122715.1 Trisopterus minutus
TTCCTTGTTGAAAAAAATGCATTTGTGAATCTAGCCACGTCAGGAGAGTCTCAAAGATCCACACACAAATACAGACCAGTTCACACACAAATACAGACCAGTTCACACACAAATACAGACCAGTTCACACACAAATGCAAACAAGTTTACAAATGAAAAGCCTCTTGTAAATTCAAGTTTAACAGTTTGTTTATAAATGTAACAACATCCAAATACATTTTTTATGAAAATTGCAAATATTTTTTTCATCAATATATTTATATTACATTTATTACATTTATTTAAAACAAGACACATTTGTGTGTGGATCAGAAATGTGTTTGTGAAACTTATTTTTGTTTATGGAATTATTTTACATTTATACATACAGATTTCCATTTGTGTTTGCATTGAAATGTATTTGTGAGAAGAGTCGTTTATAAATAAATCACAAAGTACATTTGTGAATCTTTCTCTGTGCATTCATTATTAATGAGACTGAACTGACCCCATATAAAAACCCTTGTTAACACTCATTAATTGTTAAATACACAGCGGCATAGATTAAAACACTAAAAACAAGAAAACACTTAAAAGCACATTCTACAATTTTATTGCCCGGGAGAATAACAACCGTGAAATATATCTGCACGCTGTGCCCAAATATGGAAGAAAATTGGAAAACGAAGGAACTGGACCATTGATAGTGATTATGTTTCATGCAATATCTCAGTTCAAACTGCTGTAATTTGCTACAATGTAGACTGGCCCGTTAAGGCCAACTGCCCTAGAGGTAGCTTGGTTCAACCAACTGCCCCAGAGGTAGCTTGGCACTGGGCGGACTCTCCCACTGGGGATGTCACCAAGTCTAAGGACAGGGCAGATTTGAGACGTGTGGTAATGGCTGATCCCACCCACACCTGGTGGTAGAATAAGGACTCTTAGCAGCCAGAGTACCCCAGTGACTGACTCCTACGGTCTGTTGGACGGGCAGGCAGCCAGGAGGAGCGCTGGCAGCTGCACATCGTGGCCAAAGGGAGAGTGACCTGTCCCAAGTGCAAGAGTGTCAGCAGGAAGACGGTGGAGGGCCTGAAGAAACACATGGAGAACTGCCGCCTGGTGGGTATGGGCCAAGGCACCAATGCATCATCCTTAGGATATAAGCTTGTACACCACCAAGGTAGGGTCGCTTGGAGGCATAATGTATGTGCTGGTTGAGGTTATCTCAACTGCTCATTTGCTAGTTAAGTATTAACATATCAGCAATTATGGGATTTTCAGCAACTGCGTGTAAAGAGAATTGGTGTAAAGAAGTAAAGACTCATGTGATGTCTGCAGCAACCGTTCAGCTGTCCGCACTGTGGGAAACAACTCAAGTCTTCAACTGGGATGAAGTACCACGTCATGGCTGACCATAGCCACTTGGTAAGAATATTCACGCCTGTTTCACCAATTTGTACGGCAATTAATTTGTGTTTCACATACTTATAGTAGTGTACAACTTTTAGTTTTTCGTCCAGTCAGTTATTTGTTGCAACATTTAGGCTGCGTTGTCTCCCTCTCTAGCCCTCTCTGGACGATTCCCAAGGCTTAGACGAACGTGCTGTCAAAGAGAAACTGCGCAAAATTCTGAAGAGACTTGGAAAGTTAAAGTGCTCCCGCGAGGTAAGGCTCTGACAGTGCATCAAAGGGGGTTTGCTGCACTGTCATTTGATGGTTGAAAAAGATGAAGTCATGCCGCTTTAAGTTTAACTGGCATTGCAGGCACACAACACTCCACCAGGTAAATAGCAACAGACTGGGACAGACCGGCTGGGAAAGGGTTGTTCAAAATCAATGCAACCAAGACATGCAATAGCATACAACTCATTTAACCATATTCAACCAAGATGTTCATATAGCTCCCAATCTTATCATGATTTAAGTGTTTTTAAGTTTTAAATGTTATGGTTAAAATGTTAAGGATGCAGGCATTCATTCAGAGGTAACATCAACAACAAAGCATTTCTGTGTATTTCAAACTTGTCTATAACTTGTCTATCACATTTGGATTTATCAAAATATTAAGATAAAAAAGCTATGGCAAACTAAGGTCATTTCCAACTATACATTCAGACTGTGACTAAGGTCAAGATAAGCATGACATTTGTTTTCCATGATTGCTTATTATGGTTCTTCAGTTCTATCGTTTGAATTTACTGGTGTCTGGTCTATGTTTCCCTTCTCTTGGATAGGGCTGCACTTCAGGCTTCACTAGCATCATGGGCTACGTGTACCACATGAAGAAGTGTGGTAAGCAGGAGTCTGAGCTGGAGAAGATGCTGCTCAACTGCTCTCACTGTGGGAAGGCCTACAAATCAAAGGCCGGTCTGGAGTACCACCTCAAGTCAGAGCATGCCCCCGTAAGTCTCATGTTGGAATTGTACCAGTCTGATGTTACCAGTCTTATGATGGACTTATACCCGTCTTATGTTGGACATGTACCATAGACTGGGTGAGCCCCGCCCATTCTGTCTGCCATTTGAGTTGGCTCTGCACCAGGGTCTGGAGAAGAGCGATACGTTTCTTTCTAGTTTTGAAACCTTTTTGCTGGAACCAAGCTGGCTTTCCCCCCCGGAGCTCTATTGGCTGGTTTAACACAATGACGACAGGGTAGCAACAGCAAGCAGCCAATTGCGTACATAAGTTGTGTTCAAAATCGTTCTCTATCACGGATATAGTGCACTATATAGGGTGCTCGCCATTTTGTAATGGTGTTTGAATTCTCAGTGGTTCATTTCATTCACTGTATAGCGGACAATAAAATACCCAACATTTGAGTGAACATACGATGTTCCCTACATCTCACATTTACTGGCACAAATGACGTTTAGAAATGTTCAGCGTACAGCAAGTTCTCGTTTGTTGGTTCCCTATGTAGTTCACTATATCATTAACACTGTGCAGGGAATAGTGAGTGAGTGAATAGGGAACGATTAAGAACACATCTACAGTCAATTTAACTCCGCCTGTTGATCACTCCTCCAGTGCTGAAGAAAATGACAGCAGCTTCCACAGACCAACGTGCGGTCTAGGGTTTGTCTGGTAATAGCCAGGCTATATGTACCAGTCTTATGATGGACGTGTGCTCTCACAGTACTGTGTACTGTGACAGTACACATTGTGTACTGTCACAGTACACATTGTGTACTGTGACAGTACACAGTGCACAAATACAGCATTTTTTTAACAACTTAAATTGAATAGTTAAAGTGGAGAAAATATTAACTTAAGAGAATACTAACAATATATTTGATCAAAGATTTATCTTGGTGATGACGACATATATATATATTTTTTTTTATTGTTCTTTGTCTCGCTTAAAGGGACACTGTGTAGGAATTACTCCCATCTAGTGGTAAAATGTATACATTGCATTCAAACAAATAGTGCTCGCTTTTTCAAATGCAACCTGGTTACTACCATGGTAGGCGGTATTTGCCAAGGACAGGTCATCCAGTACTACCTCATCCAGGTTTCGGGTGATGAGGTATGTTATTTCAAACAAACTTCAAACTGCATTGAATCATTAGTGTGAGCATGTATGAGTAATTACTCCTCGAGCAAGAAAGTGAATTATTTTGCCATGTTTATATTGTTTTTTTATTGGTAAAATTACAATGTTTAGCATGACACATTTTTACTAGTGCTTATATTACTCTTCAACGCATGAATTATGGGTAATAATTAATGAATTAATAGTAATTAATTAGTAGTGAAACATTCATTGTCAGAGATCATCACCATTATGTGATTCAACAGTAGGGAGAGGGAGAGGACAGAGAGGCAGTGGATCGGTGGGGGGTAGTAGGCATGAAATGCAACCCTTATTCAATCAAAGGTATGCTATAATATAACATGTCTGATTGAATAAGGGTTGCATTGCCTCTCTGTCCTCTCCCTACTGTTGGATCACCAAATGGTGATGTGCTGCTGTCCACCAACAAGGCTCTTTACGCTTTTTTAAAATGAATTACACAAACAAGCAATGAGAAAAGCTTGACTTACCTGTCGAGAAGAAAGCAGGCAACTTCAGCATCCCTTTGAAAATAGTAACCCTTCATTAGCTCGTTGCCTTTTTAATTCCCTTTTTTGGCGACGAGGATTCCTTCTCCTGTGGCGTAGCATCAGTATGGTCTTGCAATATGAACGAAAGTGCAGTGCAGGCTTTAAATTTGCCGGGGCAAGTGCGTCTCGCTGAGCTCCTTCTACGTTTCAGTCATGCTGGCTCTGAGCGAAAATGCGTTTAGCCTGCTGGTACCTCCCACTGCTCTATGTCCCTCTCAGCTGTTAGAGTTCTTCATAGTCCGGAATAACATGGATGCCTTCTTAGGACTTACCGGTTCAATGTAAATAATATAAGATAAATAATAAATTCTTCACTCAGGAGGATAAGTCAGATTATTGGCAAAGGTGATTTTTCACCAATGAGGACATATTTATGAATTAAGATATTGCTTTTAACTAATACATTACTTAAAATGCTGCAGTGTCCCTTTAAGGGTCAGTGTCATATTTTAATCTACTAATCTATTCTCAAAAAGTATATAACTGGCAGTTTTTTGCAATTCAGCTTTTGTTTACAAAGCTACATTTTTGCCATAGAGGGTTGGCAGTCAAAGAAAGAAACCTTATTTGATTTCATCAATGACCATTGTGATGTGGCGCCTCACAGTGGTGGCTTCTCAGTTGGACCCTTTGACCCTTGACCCTTGACCCCCACCCCAAGGGTGTCACCGAAAAGGTCAACAAATGGCAGTGACAGAAACAGAATGTAAACATATCATGTTCACATCACGCCTCGTCCCCAGGTGCTCCAGCAGCAGCAGGAGGAGGAGGAGGAGGCCCTTAAGGGCCAGAACGAGGCCGACCCGGAGCTCACGGCCAGCGGCCGGGTGCAGCGCGCCTCCGCCCAGGTGGCCAACTTCCACCTGGCGGAGATCGCCCACAACGACCTCCCCAAGGACTGGCCCAAGAGGAAGTTCCAGTCGGACCTCGTGCCAGACGACAAAAAGGCATGAGATGTTGTGGTTCAGTCTGTATTCTATCTTCAGTGTGGGTGAAGCACTGATTTTTTTCGTGGTCCGTAACAGAGACTTGGGCCCTGTCCCAATTCTCCCCCTTCCCCTAGATGTGAGCCCTGACCCTAGATTTTGCACGTTCCCACAAAGGGGTAGGGTGTCCCAATACTTAGGGGAGCAAGGGGGAGTGCTGTTAGGCAGCCCGGTAGCCAGCCCGGTAGCCAGCCCGGTAGCCAGCCCGGTAACCAGCCCGGTAGCCAGCTCGGTAACCAGCTCGGTAGCCAGCCCGGTAGCCAGCCCGGTAGCCAGCCAGGTAGCCAGCTCGGTAGCCAGCTCGGTAGCTGATTTGCAGTTAAGGGGAGAGAAATGGGACTGGGCTTTGGTCTCACTTAAACATAAACCTTCATGAGCAAGGGCAATATATGACATCATAGAGAGAAGACAAGAGCAAGAACCAATAGCAATAACACATAGCGAGTTGATGACATTATTGATCATAGATCATTGAGCGAGAGAGAGAGATTCCCTCGCTCTATCAGTTTTTTTCTTTCTACAAGTAGACCTAAAAGATGAACACTTCTTGGTGACAGCCTCTCTACATTACGTCTCTCCTCTGACCAGCTGAAGTACGCCCGTCCAGGTCTGCCTGCCTTCAGCCAGGAGGTCCTCAGGAAGTGGAAGAACGAGGTGAAACTGCAGAGGAAGGTCCAGTGCCCCAACCAGGTCCTCATTATTAATATCACAGTCACATGATGTGAAAATGCCTCAGTTCATGATCGGATGCACTATGAAGATAATATTGTAACTGTTGATCTCGTTGGATTCTTCCCATGCAGGGCTGTGGCTGCACCTACACCAGTGTCTCTGGCCTGAAGGCCCACCTGGGACTCTGCACTAAGGTAGGACCCACGTTGAACACCAACACCAGAACCCACACAATACTGGGCACACTCTCTCTCTCTGCGCAGCAAACTGTAAGATGTTCCCTCTCACAAGTATCTACGCTGGCAGTATTACCAGCCCTTAATTAAGGCAAGCTGTTGTTCTGTAGAGAGACTACTGTGTCTCTACTGAGTCTCTACTCTGGTGGTGACTGAGTGAGTCTCTACTCTGGGTGTGACTGACTGAGTCTCTACTCTGGTGGTGACTGAGTGAGTCTCTACTCTGGTGGTGACTGAGTGAGTCTCTACTCTGGTGGTGACTGCTTCTCTATTCTGGTGGCGACTTCAGTCTCTACTCTGAAAGCAACTGAGTCTTTACTCTGGGGGTGACTGAGTGAGTCTCTACTGAGACTCTACTCTGGGGGTGACTGAATCTCTACTGAGTCTCTACTCTGGGGACAATTGAGTCTCTACTCCGGGGGTGACTGAGTCTCTACTCTCGGGGCCACTGAGTCTGTACTTCGGGGGTGACTGAGTGAGTCTCTACTGAGTCTTTACTCTGGGGGGTTTCGAGTCTCACTCTGGTGGCTGCTGATTGGTTCCTCTTCTGCTCTTCCTACAGGGTGACTTTGAGGCGGGGAAATACCGCTGTTTGATCTGCGGCAAGGAGTTCAATTCCGAGAGCGGCGTCAAGTATCACATCAACTCTGTTCATTCACAGGTAAGGACGGCAGTCCTCTTATTCTTCTCTAGGTTTTACACGCACACACAGTTATGTCTGCACCATGTTGGTCTGACTGACCCTCCCTGCTGTCGCTTCAACAGGAATGGTTTGTGACCAACAAGAAAGCATCAAAGAAGTTTGAAAAGTACCTTCGGAGCCGGCCCAAGGAGATGGTGCGTGGAGTGGACCAGCACATCATCGAGCAGTACCACCAGCATCACATGAACCACCACCACCTCCACCACCACCACCTGCAGCAGCACCACCAGCAGCACCACCACCAACACCACCAGCACGATCAGCAGCTCCAGCAGATCCAGCACCAACCCTTGCAGCAGCCTCTGCAGCCCCTGCATCACCTCCAGCACCAGGCCCACCTCCTGCACGCGGTGGAGCACCAGCAGCAGCACCACCACAACCACAGTGTTCCCCAGATGGAGCCGCAGCTCAGCCAGGAGGTGCAGCAGCAGCAGCAGCCACCACCTCCACTCCTCCACTACACCCCGCTGGAGCCGCCCGTGGGCTCCATGTGGGTGGAGGTGGAGCGGAGGGAGGCGGCGGCCGGGGGCGGGCCGGGGGCGGAGCAGGCCCAGGTGGAGCTGGGGATGGTGAGCGGAGACAAACCCCGGCCGATGGATGGAGCAGCGGGGAGCGGGGGCTCAGAGTGCAAGCGGAGAGAGAAGGCGGAGCGGGGCAAGGCAGACAGCAGGAGGAAGGATTGCTTCGCTTACGGAGGAGGAGGAGGAGGAGGAGCGGCTGTGGGCGGGAGCAGCAGCAGCAGCAGCAGCAGCAGCAGCAACACGGGCAGCTCATCCAGCGAGTCGGAGCTGGAGCAGCAGGAGAGGCAGAGACAGATGGACCAGTGGAACCTAAAGAGGCCTGGGAACATGGAGGTCCACCACGAGGCTGCTAAACGCCAGAGGAACACCTGAAGAACTGTACCTCATGGTACCACAAGAGGTCAATAATGGTCTTACTTACTTGTGAATTGTCTTGCCATTGTCTAATTTCAACCTTAATTCTAATCCAGCAATTTTGTTTTGTTTTTTTAATTTGAAAATAACATGAGACATACACAAGAGGGTAGCTTGCCATGAGAATTGGCTTTAGACAACGCAAAGTATGTACAAGAAGTACCATAGCCTACGGTTAAACCTAACTGAATGTCGCCGTGTGTGTATTACGCAAGTTGGCATGAACCAAAAATTCCGTTATCACGGCCTCGTGCACAGGCCATCCGGAGAGGGGCCATCCGGAGAGGGGCCATCCGGAGAGGGGCCATCCGGAGAGGGGCCATCCGGAGAGGGGTCATTCGGCGCGCACCACCGGATATTTTGTAGGTCGAAAAAGCAGACTGCGCCAACTGCCTTCCACAACAATGTTGCGGTGATTTGGCGACTATTAATGCCACGGCCATGCGTGTACGGTCGGAGCACATCACCAACAGCTATAGATTTAGCTTTCGTTTGAAACTAAACACATTGGACTTTTGACTTTTTTTACCCTGAGTATCAAGTATCACAATGAGTAAAACATATCGTAGTGCTCCTCTTTAGCAAATGTCCTACTTCCTACTCCTCATGTTGTCATCACTTCCTACTCCTCATGTTGTCATCACTTCCTACTCCTCATGTTGTCATCACTTCCTAGTCCTCATGTTGTCATCACTTCCTAGTCCTCATGTTGTCATCACTTCCTACTCATGTTGTCATTGCTCCAGTGGTGACCTGAGGAGGAGTTGAAGGGTTCCATGCATGGCAGCATGCAGCGCCTTCACTCCCTTCTGCCAACACAAAGATTAGCAGAGGTCTCCCCTCCTCCCCTGGCACTGAGGAACATCCTTCAAGAAAACATGAGTGACATGCCTAACACGCATATAAAAAAGGAGCAGTTGAGAAAGGGACTCCTGTCTATCTGTGCCGTCCTGACAAGGAGACCTCTCTCTCTTGGTCTAAACTCCAGGTGTATTTAACCAATAGCATGTCATGTTTTATGTACTCTGCATTTTATATATTTGATATAGTGGCGTACGCTCCTGGATGGTTGTCTGCTGTATGTTTGTGCCACTTTATTTTCCAAATGTGTTCTATGTACAGTTCTGATGGACAAAGAGGCAATTATCCTTTGTTAAATTTGTAACCATGTTTATTCAGTTCAATTATTAATGTTTTGTTTCTTATCTCGTGTTGATATAATCCCTGTCTGTGCTCTTCCATTTAATCATCTTTAGACTAAATATTAGAGACATTTATATACTTTTTGAGTTGTATGTTAATTAGCCCATTGATCAAATGATGATCACTTGATTGCTGTAAAGCAGTTCTAATGATATATATGTTGAGAATAGGTACTAATCTGTGTGTTCAAAGTGCATTTCAAAGTCCTTCCCTCAGATGGCGTATGTGGCATCTGTATCAAGTTTAGCTTAGTTAAAGTTAGTTAATAAATATATTGAAAGGAGTAATGGACTACTGAATGTCTGTCCAGTTACAATATGTAGAACCATTGACTGAAAAGATGACATTTCTGTTGAGGCTAGGACCAAAAGTGATAACATCATGCATGCATGCACAGCTGAGAGGCACAAAGAAAAGCCCTTGCTGCTCGGCAAAAAGAGATTTCAAGACACATTTGAGGCCAACTTCAAAATCAGATTTTTTTCTATTTCCAGCGCAAGGCAAAAAATACAAATATTTAAGGCATTTAATTTGAATCTAATATTCTGGGAAGGATAATTGAATATATATTGGCAATATGATTTTTTATTTTTTTTATTTTACCTACTGTAAATCTCTGATATCTCTTTTACTCCCTTATCTTAAGGGTGTTATGTGTTGAAATATTAAGGTCTCAAAGGCTTTCAAAGTACTGTAGTACCTTTCCAACTCATAGCACACACAAATAGAGCCATACCTCTGATTTCTAAGGTCTAAAAAAGATAAGTCTAGGCCAGGTAAAGTGAATAACTACATTTGTAGAGTTAACATTTTTAGTAGCACCACGTTCTCTATTTTGTTGGGCGTAGTTTGTATTCCGTGGAAAAAAGGCATCATCTCTCAGCCTGCGTTAATAGCCTCTATATTGAACGCATTACTTGTTAGGCCTTCTTGTTTTTCTAGAAGTAATGTGCTGCTATTTCTTAGTACCAGCTAATACTAAATAAAGCACTACCATTCATGGTCAAATTGCGATCTGTGTCTTATTTATTTAATTGAGTAGGTTTTCCATTTACTGTCAAGGTTTTTAGTATAACAGTCAATTCATGAGACGAATGGCTGCTTATGATGGTGATAAAAAGGCATCATTGTAGTGATGAATGGCCATCATTTAAATTTTAGTTAAATGTCTTTTAGCACCTTTATCATGGATGATCTCATTAGCTGGTAGATCCTGGGTTTGTCTTAAGATCAAATCTTACATGATGCTTGCCTGGAGACCATCCTGATCACGGATCAGTCGGACCTCTAGCCTCCACAGTCTGACCTCTAGCTCCACAGTCTGACCTCTAGCCTCCAGTCTGACCTCTAGCTCCACAGTCTGACCTCTAGCCTCCAGTTTGACCTCTAGCCTCCACAGTCTGACCTCTAGCCTCCACAGTCTGACCTCTAGCTCCACAGTCTGACCTCTAGCCTCCAGTCTGACCTCTAGCTCCACAG